>PVHY01003164.1:65485-112659 GCA_004024945.1 Uropsilus gracilis | reverse complement strand
CCTGTGCTCGGATGTTTATTGCAGCACTATTTATAATTGCAAGGACATGGAAACAACCCAAATGCCCCAGAACAGATGACTGGATGAAAAAGATGTGGCACATATACACAATGGAATATTACTCATCAATTAAAAATGACAAATTTGATGAATTTATGGAAACCTGGATGTACCTAGAAGAAATCATTCTAGCAGAAACGAGTCAGATAGAAAGGGACAGAAACCAAATGGTTTCACTAATATATGGTCAACCAAATGAAACTGCACAAGGGGAGAATGGAGACCAGCTGGAGCAGGTGGGAAGGGGAGGCGGTGGGTGACCCCCAGGGACTGAAATGATGTGAAATATATATAAATTTTAAAAAATTATTAAAAAAAAAACCAACCTGAAACCATAAAATATATAGATGACAGCAGAAGCAAAGCAATCCTTGACATAAACCTCACAAAAATCTTTCAGCACTCATCTGAAGAAATAAGGAAAAGAAAAAAGAGATAAACAGCTTCCATACAGAAAAAGAGACACTGACCAAAATGAAGAGATATGCTACTGAGTGGGAGAAAATATTTGCCCTCCAAGGGACTGACACAAAAGATCTACCAGGAGCTCACACAACTCAACAAAAACAAAGCAAACAACCCAGTCAATAAAAGGGCAGAAGACGTGTCCCCAAGAAGAAATGCAAATGAACAACAGGCATATGAAAAAAAGATGAGCATCACTAATTATCACGGATAGGAAAATCAAAGTCACCATGAGATACCACCTCACAACTGATGTAGATGTAGATGATGTAGATGGCTGTAGCAACAAACAAATAAGCATGGGAAATAGCAAATACTGGTGAGAATGTGCAGAAAATGAACTTTCTTACACTGCTGATGGGAATGTAGCCTGGTTCAGCCACAGTGGAAAGCTGTGTGGAGGTTCCTCAAAGCACTAATAATGGATCTAACATATGACCCAGTGACTCCACTCTTAGGAATCTACCCGAAGGACACAAAAAGACCTAATTCAAGGTGAAACCTGTCCCTGGATGTCGATTGCAGCACTACTTGAAATATCCAAGATATGGACACAACCCAAATGGCCCAGGATGGATGAAAGTGTCAAGATCTGGTCTGTTTAGACAATGGAACACTATTCAGTGACCAGGAGAAACTCCTGCCTTTTGTAGCCACATGAATGGGGCCAGAAGAAGTTATCCTAAGCCACATAGGTCAGAAGGAGAAAGATGATTATCGGCTGGTGTCAATTTTAGATGGAATACTGGAAAACCATACCAAGGATCAGGAAAAAAGATAAAACTCACAGTCAAGCAATCCTCTGAGACACCCAGTACGGAAGAGAGAGGGAGAGGGGTCCAAACGTGTGGGAAGAGCATATGGGGCAGTGGGGTCAGTTCCCGGATGCTGTGGTTGGGGGAAAATTGGGAGGATGAGGAGAGAAATCAAATCCTGTACAAAAAATGAGCAATGACATAAGAAAATGAATAAAATCAAAACCCATCCATCAACCCCCCCCAAAAAAATGACAAATTTGATGCATTTGTGATAACATGAACGAACCTAGGACTCATATTTGCAGAAATAGGTCAGAAAGAAAAAGACAGAAGCAGATGGTCTTATAGACGGGATATAGGGAAAACAAAAGATCAAGAGGAAAAGTCAAAACAGGCTAACAACCAACTAAAGCATACAGCTAGGGGGGTGGGGGGGATAAGCATGGAGAACTGAAATTACAGTCCATAGGTGATATGGTGGTGGGAGAACCCTGATGAATATAGACATAGATACATATAAATTATTTAAAAATATAAAGTGGAAGAACAATTCTAAATAAATTCACATAAAGGAAAAAGCATGTCATCTTCTCTTTGTAGCACTGATGTCTGATGCATTCCTTAGTGCCACTCTACTTCTATTGTCACTGTAGCTTCTATTGTCATCAAATAGCACTTAACGAAATAATTTCAAAAACATACTGTATTTCATGCCAAATTTAACCTTCATTCTTATATGAAAAAAAATCTAGAAATACTGATATAACATTCAAAAAAATTTTAAGCGTCCGTATTTTTTAATACTAAAAGTTACTCGTATTTCTAAATGTAGTGTTTAGTACTTAATATTCTTCAATTTCTTGGCTACAGCTAAAGTTACTTTTAAGATTTGTAAATTTAAAGTAATCCATAGCAAAGTATTATCTTCAGCAGATCTCAACATGGGAAGGTGTGGCTAATTTTGCCTTTTGGTGATGTCTATAGGCACTTTTGATTTCCAGTGTGGAAAGCAAGGAATAGTAACAGAGGCAAGGATCACTACTTAAGTATGCTTCAATGCACAGGTCAGGCTGTTGAAGTACTATTTACCTGACTCTCACAATCACTAGGATTGAGAAACCCTGCACTAAAAATGGAAATGAGAGACCCAGGAACTTAAAACACAACCAAGTGAAATGAAATGCGCTCTAAATTCAAGACTATCTAGGTTCAAGTGTCCTAAGAAAATGAATTTAAGAAACTAATCCAAGATGTTTCTCCACCAGTTTAAAAAGACTAAAACACTTGAAATAATCTATGTAATTCAAATATTTCAGTTGTTAACATGTAAAATGTGCATAGTAGGCTGCACAAAATACTTGTCTTAAATGTGTTTGGCTAATTCTTGCTTAGTCATCACTGAAATAGTCTACTCATTGGATCACCAGACTCGGCAAAAAGTCTAAGTAGTAACATCAACATACACACTTAACGTTTTCTCCAACCAAATTCCAACTCCACAGCCCACTTTAAAATACTTCACATTTCCCCCATCTTAAAATGCTATTCATGTACTTTACAGTCTTGAAAAACCTGCCATCTCTTCTTGGTCCATAGTTACACAGAGCTAGCAAAGATGGACTTAGGTGAAATTTCAATCCCTAGAACCACAGCTGATAATCCTGAAATGATTCAGGAGGAGAATGCCATGGAAAAAAACCATTGTTTACAACAACAAATACTTTGACATCAACCAGTATTGAAAATGGAATTATTTCTATTTTGTCAATGTCAGAAATCTGAATAGTCTTCCTGACTTGCCTTTGTAATTTTCAGTTGTTATATGATAGTAAAGTTACTAATCACCATACACAAAAGATTCGTTTTATTAGAACAGCTTAGTGTTATACTGATTACACAGATACATACAAATTTAAGAAATTTCTTAAATTCGACTTTATTTTTCTATTTCCTATATGAAATTTTGAGGATTAAAGAGACACACAATATGAAGTTTCAGATATATTTATTAACCAGTGTAAATCCCAACACAATACACCAACATGATTTCGTGCATTAGAGGGAACTATTTCCCGGTTAAGTGGAAAATTGTGCGGATGGCTTCTGGAAGACCTTCATTTTAAGCAGCTTTAAGAGTAAATATCTCAATTAGAAGTCTGGACCTTCTTTCTTCAGTTTGCTGTAATCTACATTCACAGCGAAGAACTTGGAAAAGAAAAAAGATATTTTAGATGATCTATCAAAATATAGAGATGGTTAAGCTTTAAAATTATTTTTATTCAGCTTTACTTATTAATAATAAAACTGAAAACCTAACAGCAAGGCTCATCTGGTTCCAACAACACAGTCCCTCACCCAGTGAAAGGACACTGCCATAGGAAAGAGACCAATGGCCTTAGCACAAATAGTAAACAACAAAGAATGGGGTTTGAGAGAATGGAAGGAGCACCAGAGGGAGAAGGGAGGGGGAGGTACACAAAAATTAAAAAAACAAAACACAGAGGTTGTGACCTAAAGAACAATTTTTTTTAATTTGAAAAAAAAAATTTTTTTAAGTATAATGGTTTTACTAAGGTAAAATTTTTAAAAATTGAGTAGACTTCAGCAGTATTAGTATGTCAGATAAAAATTTTTTTAAACATGTTTTTTCAAAGTAAGAATTTCTTAGCCAGGCACAGTGACTCATGCCTGTAAGCTTCAGCCTATGAAGCGGCTGGGGCTAGGGATCGCAGTTCGAGTCCTGATCGAGTCAACACAGCGAGACCTAATCCCAAAAAATAGCTGGTTGTGGTGGCGTGTGCCTGTATCCCCAGCTACCTGGGAAGATGAGGCTGGGGATCGTTTGAGTCCATGATACCCCAGGCAACATGAGCCTGCGGTTCCATGGGCAAAAATAGCAAGACCTAGTCTCAAAAAAAAAAAAGTAAGAATGTCTTGATACTTCTAGTATCTTATACTTTTATTCACATCTCTACTTAGGTAGGTAACTCTCCAACAGAATAGCAAAATACTAAGAATTATCAGCCTCACTTACTTAGTGAAGTGGTGTAATTTAGGTAAGAGATTTATAGTAACCCAAATAGGCTAGCAACGTAGTAAAATAATGCTTTGTTGTTTACATTAACTTCTCAGACACAAACTGACTTGCTTCAATGGTTTCCTATCTTCTCTCTTTTAGAAGTTTTCCTTAATTTCCTAAGACAGATTTCATAAGCATCAAATAAACATTAGACCACCTACGGTACAAAATCTTTTCACAAAATACTATGATTTTTTTTTTTAAATCTTATTCAAACTGTATATCTGGAAGTCAAAATTTCTGAAAGTTCTTTATTGTCAATTAAAATTAATTTTAGAAATAAATCTAAGATTGCTAAAAAAAAAAAAAAAAAAAAAAACCAGGTCTCGCTAAGGGCCCAAGGCGGGACTCAAACCGCAATCCCTAGCTCTGGCCGTTTCATAGGCTGAGGCTTACAGGCACGAGCCACCGTGCCCGGCCTTCATTTCTAATTGAAAAATTTTTTGACAAAACAAAAACAACACAATTCCCCAGCTATAGTTTTTCCTTAAGATACAAACACATAGACCTCAAAAACAGGGAAGTATATATGAGTCATAAAGCAGAATTTTTCATTCTGACAGTGTTCTCTTAACTTCAAAAAATAAACATTTGGGCCGGGCACGGTGGCTCGTGCTTATAAGCTTCAGCCTATGAAGCGGCCGGGGCTAGGGATCGCGGTTCGAGTCCCACCTGGGACCCGTAGCGAGACCTAGCTCCAAAAAATAGCTGGGCATGGTGGCGCGCGCCTGTCATCCCAACTACCTGGGAAGCTGAGGCTGGGGATTGCTTGAGTCTGTGGTACCCTGGGCAACGAGAGCCTGCGGTTCCACAGGCAAAAATAGCAAGACCTATTCTCAAAACAAACAAACAAACAAATAAATAAACGAATAAATAAACAAATAAATAAACAAACAAACAAGCATTTGTTGGGCTCTTCTAATAGATGCCGGCAATGTGGGCAGAATGCTGGTTATCTTAGTTAATAATCAGACTTCCTATATATATACAAATAATTTAAATTTTAAAAAACCCAGGGATCACAATGATGTGAAATATATATATATATAATTAAATTAAAAAAAAAATTAAAAAAAAATCAAACTTCCTAAAAGAGGTGACTGAAGATGAAGTGAAACAAATTACCAAAAATTGATTAAGCGGCTAGATCATGGCTTTACCCAGAGTGGAAAGGTCACCATACCTTTGCCAAATTCCTCAAAACTAAACAGGTTTTTGATGGAGTTACTTCTATTCAATTCCATATACCATTATCAAAATTCTTTGTGGAAATTAAATTTCAAATCTGCTTCATTTTTCCACCTTCTATGTTCTCATTCTTTTCCTCGTTTTAATCGTGGCTACTTGGAGGTCTCGAACAATAGTTACGAAGGCACAACATATTGTGAATTCCCCTCTGGTTTATATTAATCGCCTTCTTTTTAGACATTCCCAAATCTCAGTGGTTTGCAAAAAGAAAGATTTATTTTTCACTCATTATATGCCATTTATAAATAGATTGCTCCATTTTATCTTCATTCAATCCTGGGCTGAATGTGTAGTTAATCTGATCTCGAAAAAGCAAACAATGGGCACAATGATGGAATAATCTAGTCTACCTCATTATCTGGGTTGAGAAGCAGTAGTAGTAGGCTTCATTTACTTTATCCTTCCACATCTCTGGGGTTGGTTCCCAAATATTTCTCTTGACAAACCCCATTCTTCTATTAACTCATCTTTTGGCAAATATAATCAACATCTGTTCACTAAAATCTTGTTTCTAAAATCTTTTCCTATAAAAGGTTCTTGGGGCACATGGTTTACCTTCCATGTTAGAGCAACCTGATTAAATATTTTCCCAATATATATGACCCATCTTTCCAATCTCTCTAGTATCAGTATCATAACTACTCAAAGTCCAATCTAATCCACACATCAGATTTTTGTTGCAGCAACAGTTCATGTCCAGTCTATATAGCTCCACACTGGCATGTTCAAGGACACTGGCAACTGGCACTGTTACCTGAATCACCCAAGTAGCTTTCTGAACAATGCATATCCAAAGACTCCAATATGATCTTTGTGAAGGACCATGGTTTGCTTGTTGTTTTTTTTTTTAATGGTTGGATGTAGAATTATTTTAACTTAATGAACTTAAACACATCCATAAGTGCAATAAGACAGGATACCAGTTTATCCTTTTCATTTTGAGGTAAACTGTTACATAGATTGAGCAGCTTAATTTGGTCTTACTAGTGCACTTTTATTTGCTTCCTGTAAAGCAGATGTGCTTAAAAATTTAGAAGTCAAATAATCAGGTTAAGAAGAAAGCTTGAAATCAGCAAAAAATGATCACTATCTTAAAAGCTGCTGTCATCAGTAATGATAGTATTCATGTCCAAGTTCATCATGGAGAGCTACCTACTAAGGGGTGCTGTGCAATCACACCTTAGGAGCACTTAAACTATTTTTCCCTTTTGGTGAGGTAGCCAGGTAGAGGTGGAAATACATGAATCTGAGTTATACACTTTCAACAGTAATACATGAATTAGATTTTGAAAGAGCTAACACTTACCCACCTAATAATGAAATGGTTTGTTTTTATGTGTAAAACCTTATACTTAAGAACAGCATGTTTGTAGAATCAATAAATGGTCCCAGTTTGCAACAGTGTGACTGGATATAAAGTGTGTAACTGAGGGCATAATGTTAAATGAGAAGACAAGGACAGATAGTGTGGCTGCTTATAGAATTCCAAAATAGCCTGATTTTGCAAAAACGAAATAGAATGAAGATTATTAAGATGTGTGTGCTGAGGGAATCAGTAAGATATTTAAAAGTAAAACTTAACCATTAGTACATAAATACAGTTTTGGACACCTAATGAACAACTGTGAGTATAATCAACAATACTGTCTTACAAACCTCAAAGTTGCTAAAAGGCTAGATATTAATGATTCTCAACCCCAAAGAAATTACTATGTGAATCAATACAAATGTTTGTTAAAAGTAATACTATAGTAATTATACTGTCACATATAAATATACCGAAGCAACACATTATATATTCATTTTATCTTAATAAAACAAATAATAATTGCTCTCAGTTGCTAAAATCATCCTTCGGAAGAGTAATTCCACAAACCACCCTTCAAGGAAAAATGTTAAAAGGTAAATCTACAAGGCTATGGTAAGATATAATTTCCAATACATTTTATTTCTTCCTACTAATCTTCACCTGAAATATTTCAACCATACTAACAGATAACACAATCATCCACTAGACCAGTGCTACCTCAAAGTGGTATTCATGAAACAGCAGTACCAGTATCACCTGAAATCTAATTAGAAATTCAAGTTCTCATTCTCTTCATCAGACCTATTCAGTCAGAGTATCTGGGGGGTGGAGCTAAAAGAGTATGTTAACAACTCTGGTTGATGCCTATATACACTAAAGTTTGAGAACTACACTATATTAGACTATGCAATACCTAAAAAACTGGTAAAAGGTAGTTACACTAGTTCTTTTCTGGCCAAATGAAAATTTAGAAATTATCCAATTTTACATTCAGCGTCTACCCTTAGTAAAAAAATATTAATTTGGAAAATATGCCATCTTAATTTCACAGAGTAGAGTATTGGAATGTCATGAGACATTCCAACTTCATTACAGTGAAATTTTTATTATAGTGAAATTTTTACTTATATATTCAGTGTCAAACATCATGACAAAATTTATTAAAATACAACTTAGAGCAATTATGAAACAATTTTGCAGCTTACCTTGTATTGATCATTGGGACCCAATTTGTTCCAGGGTTCTGGGTTATTCTTTCTGTCCCAACTAAGAGGAACAAAATATTGTAACTGTTACAGTACTTTATATAGTTTTGTATTTCTCAAAGAAGTTAACGTTTTGAATAGATGTCATTTTCTCTCAGGGAAAGTATGGTGTTTTCATTATGGAACTGAAACCAATAGCGCTATAATAAACAATCCCATGTAATCAATAAGAAAAGGGTAGAAGACAGCTTCTTGGGACATGCATTCTTGGCAATATCTATGTCACAGGAAATTTTGCACTTGTTTTTTACTGGTATTTTATCTTTCATCTACTAAGTAATACCTAGATACATACATACAATGACAATGAATCAAATTTTTTTTTTTTGCCTACTATTTTCAACTTCAAAAAGAAACATATATTGTGGAAAAGCAGGCAAAAACCATTACAAAAACCAGGAATGTTGGTTAAAGTATTTCATAAACAGTGTATTAGGCCGGGCATGGTGGCTTGTGCCTGTAAGCTTCAGCCTATGAAGAGCCAGGGCTAGGGATCGCAGTTCGAGTCCCGCCTGGGGCCCGTAGGGAGACCTAGTTCCAAAAAACAGCTGGGCGTGGTGGTGCGTGCCTGTAATCCCAGCTCCCTGGGAAGCTGGGGCTGGGGATCGCTTGAGTCTGTGGTACCCCGGGAAACGAGAGCCTGCGGTTCCAAGGGCAAAAATAGCGAGACCTTGCCTCAAAAACAAAAACAAAAACAAAAACAAAAAACAGTGTATTATCTCACTTCTCATGACATTCCAATACTGGTACTAGAGCTCTACTCTAGTGATGAGAAAGTGAGACTTAAATTTGCTCTTAAAACGCAACAAAACTGACAGTCTAAACATTTTTAAGGACTCACCTGACATCTGGATTGAACAAAGCCAAACGCATGACATAGAGTGCTGCCCCAGTACCTCCCGCTCCAATAAATACGAAGAGGGGAATCAACTAGAATTAAACACAAAATAGAAAAGAATTAAACACCTAGATACTGACAAGTGAGAGGTTAGAGTAATTTCCACTTATTACCAAATCTCAAAAAAAAAAAAGCCATTTTTTAATCTTGTAGTAAAAAACACAAAGATAGGCCGTAGACTGAGTTAAGATTTTCAAGAAAATACAATTTTTTCACCTAAAGAGTTTGCCTCAGTATGGGCATACGGAAAAGAGTCCAAAAGAAACATTTATATAAGTACTGCTTTTAGCCATAACGTATAAAACGTACTGCCAAAGCACTACCAATGTTTAGTGGTAGATAACTGGCTTTAAGATAAGATTACACTGAGTAATTGAGCTTTAGGAACCAGAGAACGCTGACCTGCTAAGGGAAATCAACAGCTACAAAAAAAAACCTTGACAGCGATTAAAACCTGCAACGACCAACGCCCGCAAAATTACCAAAACAAAGGTGATCCCAAGATCGCATTTACCAAAGCCCTGGCGGTACCGTGTCACGAGTACGTGGCCCGTAACAGCGAAACAAACGGAACCAGATCGGACTAGTCCCCGGGCTCGGTGCGACCTACCTGCAATAGGATATGGCCACCAACACATAACGCGCCACCCCCTAACAATCTCCTTGAAGGCATCCCTCCTCTTTCGGTACCCAGCCCGAACCCTATAAAACAATGTGCGGAAGGTCAGGGGTCAGGGGTCAGGGCCCGGCGCCCCGAGCCCGGGGCCCGGGGCAAGCCAGAACACAGAGGCGAGCGAGGACGGAGCCAAGACCGTGGAGCTACGCGGCCGCGGGGAAGCCGCAGGTAGTGAGGCGGCTGCAACCCCATACAAGACGTTAAAGGGTCACGAACTTACGCTAGGATGCTTCTTGGCCTGACTGATGATCTGGCGGAGCATGGCTGCAGGAGGAAGAGGCCTTGGCCCGGGGAGATGACCACACACCTACGAGGCCCTGGCCGAAGTCACCGAGCCCAAGCAGTGCGGACGTCCAAAGTCACCCAGGACCTCCTGCCCGAAGGACCCCAGCCGCGAAGGGTATGCCGCGGAAGGCCCCGGATGTGTGCTGTCCAGAACAGTGCCTACTTCGATCCCCCGCCCACCCACCCGGCCTTCCGCTAATCGGCCGTCAGCGACCCGCTCCGAAAATTTTGTTCTCGCTCCTGTGTTATGTGTATTTTTGGTGGGTACTTTTTGGGGGGTATAACTAGACTCTTACTATCAGTTAAAATAGGCACTTTCTTGGGAGCCCTGCGATGAGAGGCGGCGCGGGCGGGCCGAAGGGCTGACTGTGCGCGCGCTCGGCGAACTGGTCCGGCGGCGCGGCGCTCGCGGGCGGAGTCGGGGCTGGAGGCGCTGGGCACGCGCGTGCCGGACGCGCGCCGGCCTGGCTGTGGCAGTCGCCGAGGGAGCTGGGAGGCGCCTGCGGTGGCCGAGCGCCGAGCGCTAGGCTGAAGGTCAAGGCTCTAGTCTCTTAGGTCTGCGGCTGCGGTTTGAGAGGGCTGCAGCTGTTTCCTGTCTGAGACTGTTGCTGTGGACAGACTGTCAATATGACCTCTGAAACCTCCAGATCCGGCCCTCTGTTGGCTGTTCGGCCTCATAAAGACCTTTTACAACTGCCACTCTCCCCTCTCCCCCGGTCTGAAATTGCGTTATTTAAAGGGTGTTTCCAATAGATAATAATCTGTTAGCCCTAGGCACACTTCCACTACCCCAGTGAAATCCCCACTCCTTTATTTTTACCCAGAAGGCTCTAATGGAACCCAAAAGTTTTTTATGGTGCACCAGGATTGATCTGAATTCTCTCCAACCTCATACTGCTTAATTGACAAAGAAGAGTAGGAAACAGCTCTTCTGAACAAGCAACATTAGATTTGAAGGAGCTGGCAGTAACGAAATGTAAGGGAGGGTGCCGGTGTACAGAAAAAAGATGGTGTATCTTATGGACCGAAGTTAGACCATTTGAGGGCCTGCAAGAAGTCTTTGGTATGATTAGAACTCGAAAGAGCAAACTGGGATCAGAGCTGGTGGGATAATAAACACAATAGGCATAATGAGTTTTATACTGAGAGTATTAGGAAATTAAGCAAAGGCAAGATGCTGTGGTTTTAAATGGTTTTTTTTTTTTTTTTTTTTGTCCAAAGATTGGATTAGAAGAGATAAGAATGAAAGGGAACAGACTGTTTAAAGGGCCATTGCAATAATTGCAGTAATTATGTGAGACTATGGTAATGAGCTTGTGTAGGAAAGGTAATGATGACGAAAGAATCCAGAGATACTGAGGGATAGCACAAATAGGATTTAGTGATTGGTTGAATATGAACTAGTGGGGAGGAGGATCAAGGATAGTTTTTTTAAGTTCAGTTTTGACCTGTCTGGATACTAATGCCAGTTATTGAAATAAGCCGTAGAGAATGATGGCTATGTATTTCTCTAAAATCAAAGTGATTCTCTATAAGGCAGAAGTGATCTACAAAAATACATTTAAGACTCAGTTTATTGATGGAAAGCAAAACCATGTGACTGGATGGGATAACTTAAGAGAGAAGGCAGAGTGAGAAGACAAAGGACCTGCAGTTGAGGAATTTCAGAAAAATTATGAGAGGGATGTAGGGGGTGGGGAGACAATCTGTGGTTATTAAAAAGTTTATAAAGTCACGTGGGACTTGCCCCTGCCCTGACCAGCAGGCGCCTGCAGCTGCTAGCGAACCTAGGCCAGCAGTTGCACCCACTCAGCAACCATACAGCACCCACTGGGCCCCTCTGCCGTCGAGATGGTGGATAAGGGGGATACAGGGGCCGGCCAGGACCCCCAGACCTGACCAGTGCGTGGGCAAGACTGGATCCATCCTTGGTCCATGAATAGCGGGGGGAAGGGGAGGCTGTGAATGATACCTTTGCTGCTTCACCCTCACTCCACTTAGCTCTCAGGAGGGCTAATAGCATAAACGTGCACACAGCAACATAGAACGGATGAGGGGCCAGCAAAGAGCCTGTGCATACACGTGTGTGGGACACAGGACAACGATTATTAAGAAAGATAGTAGATGCTGGAATGGAGAAACAACTGTGGTAAAGACCTATCAGACCTGTATCTATGGCTTCACTGGAAGCTGATGAATCAAAACCCCACATGGAACTTGCCACCCAAGGAAACATGGCTCCCTCCCCAAGCCTTGGGAGAGGAGGCCTGCAGAGTCAGGGCATTGGCTCCACAGCAAATCTGCAAACGGACGGAGAGGAGATGGCCTGCAAGGTCCATCAGTGGATGCCTGCCCTCATGGAGAAACCTCCTCACTGACAATGGCTGGGGAAAGGATCCCCAAAGCCAGGGGTCAGAGAAAGGGGTACAGAGACAGCAGAAGGTAAGGAGATCATACTGGAGCCAGCAACTAGAAGAAATCGATAGACCCCAAATGAGCATGGACTGGCTGCCCAATACAAGACTAAGGACTACAAACCATCAAGCACAATGTGCCGTGGCCCTGGAACACTTGTCCCACCCAGTGGTGAGTGTATCCAGGACCGTTATTACTTCCTTTCCTCTCCATTATAACTGCAGCTGGAGAGACTATTTTTTTTTTTATTCCTACTGCAGATATCTGACTGAGGTTTCAGTAAGCTAAAGAGGGAACACTCCCCACCAAGCCTGCACCACGGCAGAGGTGCCCAGCTCCCACCCCCTGCCCACATGGAAGCAGAGGCTAGCTTCTCCAACCTGGGCTGGAGATCATGACACCCTGAGACTCCAGTGGTAGAGGACTCACCCTATTCCCTGGATCCCCACCAGCAGCCTAGGCCATGGAGTGATTGTGCTGGAGTTGTCCAAGGGCCTGAGTCTCCAAAAGGACCTCAACTCTGCTTCCCGTACTTTCTCTTTCTGAATAGGATCATTCACTGTCCTTATCTGTCTCTGTTCCACATTGAAATTTGTATTTTGAGTAAAATAATTTATCATTGTTACTTCATGAGTCTCCAGATCAAGAGGAGAAATACTCAGAACAAACACAGAGAATGTGGCATCACTCAATGATCACAGACTTTGAGTTGGAGATAAATGACAGTATAGGACTCACACTTGGGAAAAAAGGTGAGTATATTTTGAAAGAGTAACAGAGAAAGCAAAAAAGATCTTAGTGATTGTAATTACAAGAACAGTCTATAGTAGATTATCTTTTTTGTCACAAATATTTAATACTCTTACTTGAAAAAGATTTAATTTTCCTACTGATATCAAACAGCCAGGTGACAATTTAGGCTGTAAGAATAATATTACTGGTAATTAAGAAGAAAATAAACCTGTGGGTTCTGAGATGAACGTTAGAGTATGAACTTGGCCTAATAATCAGGCCAGAAAAGAGGAATTCCATATACATGAAACAGACTTAACTAGGCAGGAGTAAAAGTCCATAGTACAAGTGCATAATGCGTGGGAGGAATTGAGATGAGTTAAGTGTGATGGGAACTTAGTTTGTATTGGGAGGAGTTACAGGAAATGAAATGGAAAAGGGTAATCTAGACTTTTGAGAATTTTTGACTTGGGTCTTTATCCTTTAGGGAATGAAGACTCAAAAAAATTTTAATTAAACAACTGCAAGATAGGTATATTAGATTAATAAACGAATGGAAATGGTTTTTACCATCTAACTCTAAAACTTACATAATAATTTTAAATACAAAAAAGGTAAAATTAGTTGTCTACACTAACTATAAATTATTTGATAAACAGTTCTAAAATAACCTCGGCAGTGTATTCACCAAGAGAAATGATTTCTGTTCATAGTTTCTCTGAAGATTAAAATCTAGAAAATTCTGGAAGGTATAGTAATTAAGTGTTGTTGTTAATATGTGACAGCAAAGAAATTGCTTCTTTAAAGAGAAATAAATTGATAAGTGAGCCATGGAGCCCAATTATATTAATGCAAATTGAAGATGGAATCTTATATTTTTTTACTGTTTGCATTTAAGAATTTAATTATTTTTCTAGCATATAAATTGACAACTGGAGTTGTTTTTCTGATAACGAAATACAAATTACACCTTCACATTTTAGAAAAGATTTGCATTTATCCTTAATCTAAAAATAAATATCTTCTTCCATTAGTACTGTGGTTAATTAGCATAAACTGTATTTAATTATACAATTTCTATTAGAAAAATGAAAACATAGTTTGGCCTGCAGAATTTACTTCCACTGTTATAAATCTCAAAACTTTACATATTGTCATTAGTTTAAATTAACTACCTGAAGCACTTTATATACAAAGTTTAATGAATTCTAATAATTAAAGAAACTGGCACTTTTAAACAGTAGCAGTCCTTTTCACTGAAACCTTTGATTAAATGACATTTTGGGAAAACTATGAATTTACAGTTTAGAGACTATTGTACTGTATTTCTAGATCTTCAAATTGTTGCCTCTTTAATATTTTATTTTTCATCTATGTTGACATTTTGTTATCTTTCTGCAATTTGTTTCTTTTCTATGAATTCCTTCACTTATTCACTTGTTCATTCATATATTCATTCATTAAACATATTGTCTAGTATGTATTATTCACTGTGCCAAGTACTTAGGATTGGAAGAATAATACAATGTTCTCTTCAACACTTTGTAGTATAGTGGTACTGGGTATATAATTATTATAGTTTTATGACAAATATTATAATAATACTAAAATAGTATCTTAGGTTATTAGGTATACATTGTCCTTGTCAATATCAGGAATATAATTCATTTCTAGAATGTTGAGTCTGGAATTCTCTAGAATATCCAATTAGTGATGCCAGAAGGCAGGCAATAGATAGATACAGCACTCTTAGACTCAACATAGAAGTTTGAGCTGCAGGTACAATGTAAACAGAAAGGGCAACAGTTACTGGGAAATGATGAGCTTGTCTGGGAACTCATGAGCTTATCTAAAAAGAATATGTAAAGAGAGATGAGGATTGATATTAAAATCCTTGAGAATATGTACAAAGAAGGACCAGGTTAGGAGGAATCTGAAAAATAAAAATAGAATAAATCAGGAATGTAGGGAGATAGGGTTCAGTCAGGAAAACAAAACTGTTGGATACCTACATATAGTATAAAGGATTTATTATAAGGAATTATTATGCAGTTGTGGGAGCAATGTTTTGTATTGCAGACTGAAGTCAGCAGGAGAGGCAGTCAGGAAGGGGAAAAGGATATAGGAAAAGACACATTGGAGCTTGTGGAGATAGGTGGAACCCATGAGGGTGGGAGATCCCAGAGGTCTCTCTTTGCCTCCAACTATCAACTTTAGTGCTATGGGAATCTTGCAAAAGAAGCTAGGGTACTTTGTCAAATAAGTAGGCATAAACCTAGTCCAGGAATATAAAACTCAAGAGGGTCTCATGCATACCAGGCATACACTTTTTAACACTCATTAGGTTATAGAGTTCCAAGTTCCCTTTGCTAATCAAAAGTAATCACACAAGCTACAAGGGTAAGCCCTGGATTTGCCTGTTGGTTGACTGGCCTGGCATGAGGATTCCAAAATGAAAGGTGACAGTCTCAATTTCCAGTGTAAAAGAATCATTGCCCTATTTCCAAATAGAAGTATTTCTCCCTCAAAATAGACTAGCAAAATTTCTAGATCAGCAAATCCTCAGATGTGGGGATGGTATATCAAGATTTCACTGGTGGGTCACAAGGGACAAAATACAAAGAGTTGCTTCCCAGGCCAGCACTAACAAGAAGTGTTCAGCTCCAATGCAAAGGTCATGAAGCTCAAAGGCAAGAAGCCAGCTGAGATAGAATCCTACATCTCTCAGATACTCCTCCAGCTAGAGGTGAACTTGGACCTCAAGGCCCACCTGTAAGAGCTGAACATCACAGCAGCCAAGAAAACAGAATTTGTTGGAGTCAGAAACTATTATAATCTTTGTTCCTATCCCTCAACTGAATTTTCTCCCCAAAGATTCTAAGTCTGACTTGTACAGAAATTGGAGAAAAAATTCAGTGGAAAGCAAGTGATCTTCATTACTCAGAGGAGAATTTCAGCCAAAGTCAACTCAGAAAAATAAGCAAAAGTGTCCCAGGAGTCTCATTCTGAAAGCTATGCACAAAGCCATCCTAGAGGACTTTGGTCTTCCCAAGTGAAATAGTGGACAATAGTATCCACTTGAAACTGGATGGCAGCCAACTCATAAAGATCCATTTGATTAAAGCATAGCAGAACTACATGAAACACAAGTTTAAAGTTTTGCTGGAGTCATATAATAAAATCACAGGCAAGAATGTAAACTTCTAATTTTCAGAGTTTCAGTGGTAAGTGACTGCATAAAATATCATACATGATCATCATTCTAAAAATGTTAAAAGAGTCAACTGAAGTATTGTCTTCAGTACTATCCTTCAGGGTCAATCCAGAATGAATTTGTAGTGCTACAGTTGTCTGCTTTGGGATGTTGACAGAATTTCATACCAGCAATCTGTTAACCAGGCTCAACTATTTCTTCCTCACTTAGTTGGTCATAGGAAATATACCTATGAGTAATCATGAGTACAGTTTGGAAGGAAGGAGGCATTATTCAGGAAAATGAACCTAGGACATCTATGTCTCTTTTTCATGAAATATATGCCTTTATAACCTGCTTAAGCCCATGTGGTTTCTGTTATTTTCATTATGTTATGGGATGCTGCTTTGGACAGTTGAACCTTATAACAAACCCCAGTTCAAGATAGATTGCTCAGGCGGGATAATAACTTGTTGCAAACACCAATGTATCGGCTAGGTTATACACTTCAGCTGAAGAGCAATTTGCATGGAAGCCTAGACATGTTGCAGGATCCACCCACAAACTAGCAGATTTTTAGGTTGCTAAGTAAATGGGCAGTGTTGCAAACCCAGGAGAGATGAATTTGACTCTGGATTGAACTACTTTGATTTCCAAAATCCAAAGAATCTCACATTGGGTTATGCCTTTTCATGACAAGCAAACTGGTTGCAACGATGTCTTTCACTTTGAAAGTATTGTCTTGGCATGTACCCAACCATTGTAACATTAGAAATTTCACTTGAATTTGCAGAAATTTCACTAGGATTTGCAGAAATTTTTTGTCAGATTTACTCTCCACCAACTGCCCTTCAATTATGTTGTCAATATGTTAAGTAGTTGTTACTTTGTTTTATTCATAGGTCAAACTATCATGAAACTATCATGATACCATCAGCATAACTCACTAACATGATTTTCTGTAAAATAAAGATGTGGTCAAAGAACATGCAGGTGGATTGGAGAGTAGATGTATCCCTCAGGTATGGCAGTCTCAATGTGTCTTTATAGTCAACAGACAGTGAATCACTTCTGATAGTCTTTGACATCAGATACATACAAAAACATTCACCAGCCCAAGGTCAAAGTGCTGGCAAATTTGGTGAAAGCCTTTTTCCTGATCTGCAGACGGAGGCCTTCTTATTGTATCCTGTATAGGAAGAGGGAGAGTGAGTTCTGGTTTTTCTTCTATAAAGACACAATTTCATCATGGGGGCCCCAGACTTAAAGCCTCATCTAACGCTAATATCTCCCAAAGACCCCCATCTCTACATTCTCTCTACTCAGGAATAAGGCTTCAACAGAATTTTGTGAGGGCGAAAACATTAAATCCACAACTATCAAACCTTCAAGGTAGAGCTAATCCCTATACCATGAAGTTTGATCGAATATTGAGAAAGAAATCTTACAAATTCATATTACAAAGCAAATATCAACCTCAAAGTAAAATTTAACAATAGTTTATTTGTGCTTTAATAACAACCAGGCTCTCAAAGGCTGCCTGCACGCCTGGGTCCCTAGCCATTGGAGCTCCCTTGCCAGTGGGGAGCAAAGGTGGTGAAGGAATCTGGGTAAGCCCCCTAAGCTGGGTGAGCCTGGATAGGGGTCAGGGTGGGGCTTTTGTGGCTTTACCCACCAGTGGGTGGCTGCTGCAGGGGGCAGCCGCCTGCAGCCTGGATTGGTGGAGCCATGTTGCCCCCTGCTCCTAGGCCAAGGGGAGCATGGAAGGGTGTGTGCTCAGTCATCTGGGCCCCAACCCCATGCTGGGAGGTACCAGCTCATGGTGGGGTGCGGGGATGCCCCTTCCATTTTGCTCTCACTCCACCTAAACTTCAAAAAGGAATAAGAATGTGCACAACACAATCCTGAGCTAGACACAGCAGATGGACAACCAAGCAAACCAGTGCTTGTGAGACAAAAGAAACTATAGAAATATGATGGCACAAAGCTCACTGACGCGCTCACCAGGTCAGGAAGACCCAAGACCTCATTTTGGAGAGGACTCCTAGTAGAGCAAGGCTCCCTCCCCACACTATGGGGAAGGAGAGGAAGGCCAAAGATGGGGCTTATCAGCCCCGCAGCAAAGCTGCAAACTGATACAGAGAAGATGATCTACAATGGCCATTCACAGATGACTGTATCAACAGAGAAACTTCTTCACCAACACTGGCTGGGGGCGAGATCCCCTAAATCTGACACCAGAACCATTAGGTAAAGCAACAAAACAACAGAGATGGGATTGGAGAAGATGGCCTGCAACAGGAAAACACTGGACAGACCACAAATAAATACAGACTGGCTGCCCAACACAAACTTAAGACTGAAAACCGGCAGTAAGGTTCAGCTGGTTTCAACAACGCATTCCCTCCTCCAATGAAAGAACACTGCCACAGGAAAGAAAGAGACTAATGGACCTAACACAAACTAGTAAACAACGGGGGGGGGGGGGGGGGGGGGGGGGTAATCCCAAAAACCACTTAGGAGGTTGTGATGTGATCTGAAGAATAAAAATAAATTAAAAAATATAACAACCAGGCTGGTAACAGAGGGTTTTTTCAAAGAAATTGCAGAGCATTTTGAAAGGTGAACCCAAAGGAAATATCAGTTAAAATTAATCAATTTTAAAGGTTTACACATGCTTTCACTTTGAAGATTGGCAGATTTGGTTAGTGAGACAATTTAGACTCAGTTTTCTGTCCAATGACATTGAATAATGTTGAATAGTGTTCTTGAAAAACTCATAAGCACCTGCAACATCAAAATGTGAACTCATGGAAATAGGATATTTGCAGATGTAGTTGATTAAGATAAGGTCTTACTGGTTCAGGGTGAGCCATGGTCCAAAGAAGAGACTCATAGATGAAGGGAAACATGAAGATCCTGAGAGGATATCTAGGTGAGGAGATTTCCAAGCAAAACTATTGAAGATATATCTAGTTTTTTCCAGTAAAAGTGAAGAGAAAAAAAATGAAGAGGGAACTATTAAGATGAAGACAGTGCAGAGATAAGACAGACTGAGAGTGTTTAGTAGAATGAATTTGTAGTCCTGGAAATAAGAGGCTAGAGCAGAAATGAAAAATTGAAAATATAATTGAAAAATAGCGAAGATTTTAAAAAATAATTTATTTATATATAGATTTCACATCTTTGTAATCCCCGGGGTTCAACCCCTCTACCCTGATCATTCCCACACTCTCCCCACCACCCTGAGTTGTGTACTTCAGTTTGGTTGTTAGCTTGTTTTGACTTTTCTTCATGGTTTTTGTTTATTTTTTCCTATATCCTATAGATTTTTTTTAATCTGATGTGAAATATCAAGCTAATGATTCAAGATTCTCTTAAGCACCATATAGAAGGAGAAAGACACCAAACATAAATGAGAACTTTGTTACCACATTTTGAAAATCTGATTTTTTTCTACCAAAGTTGAATATTTAAATACAATATGATACAGTATTTTCATTTTAAGGTGTATCTAACAGAAAACTATGCCTATGTGTGTTACTGGGTGAGGGGATCATGGATCATCCCTTTTAATTTTAATCAATGAAGGTTCTTCCACCCTCACACAAGCAGTTACCCAGAGATCAAACTTTTGTTATAAGGGTAAGCACAAGGTTTAGTTGCAAAATAGGGAAAGATAGACTAAAACAAGATAGACTAATAGTCCACACTCTCATGATTGTCCTGAACAGAAAGGAACCCCACTTCTGCTCCTCAGGGAGTTGTATGGGTTTTACCTCTATCTGAATGTTATGTTCTTAGTCACTGTAGCCGGTATGGAGTGAGTTTTGAAACCAACACGAGGTTCAGCTCGCTATCTATCTATCTATCTATCTATCTATCTATCTATCTATCTATCTATCTATCTATCTATCTATCTATCTATCTATCTATCTATCTATCATCTACCTACCTATCGATCTATCCAGCTGTCATCTCTCTATTTCTCTATCTCTTCGTTCTCCTGTCCACGTTGTTAGGGCAGCTCAGCACTCTGAGATTAATTCCTCTTCTCTACCTTCATCTAGTTTCCTGGTCTCCAAAGAATGGAAGTCTGGGAACCCCCAAGAGGTTCAACAACTCTCAGCTCCTGCTCCAGATGCCTGATCAGCTCTCCTCTCAGCTAATCTCTAGATCCTCCTCCAAATTCTACACACAAATTCTCTTCTCCAAATTCTCTTCCCTTCATTCCCTGCACCTTTCTCTTAACTCCTTTACCTTGCTCCCCCTCCTATCATGAATCCTGATGATGGGATTATCAACTGCACTCTGGCTCGGTTCAGTTAAGATCCCTTCTCAGAGTCTTAGAACACTTGCACAGGGTGTTAAATTTGCATAACAGTGTCGACCCAGCCCTATTTGGGATTTACAGTCTCAAGGTAAAAAAGAGATTAACCTTGTATCTGACTTCAGGTCATTCTTAACTTCTATGTCTTTCAAACACAGGCAATGGGTGATGCCCAAGTTCTACCAACAAACAATACTGCCCACATTGGGGCATCTACTTCATGTACACCAAAAGACACAGATAAGAATATATAAAGAATTATTATTTCTATAGTCTCCAAATGAAAGGAGCCAAAATGTTTATCTAAGGTAAAACAAATAAATAGTGGTATATGCTTCTACAATGTAAATGACCTACAACTACATGCCACAAACATTTTTACAAATTTTTTTTAAAAAGCAGAAACAAAGCATCAGTTTATATAAAATTTAAAGTAAAGTTAAACACAAAATAATGACTATAAGTAGTAAGGATATTGAGGGGGCCCAAGGGACTTTTAAATTTTATTTTTATTATTAATTATATATATATGTATATATATATTTTTTTTTTCATCATTGTGTACCCTGAGGTTCTCCCACCACTGAAATCAGGTGAGGGTACTTACCAGGTTCTTCCCAGCCTGCACAAGCAAAAGCAAGATCACACTGACCTTAAGAGGAGTCAAAAACAGATTTATTCATTAAAAAGACAAAATAAGCAAGTCATTGAGCATACAATGAACCCTCTTTGATTACATTACCCGCTAGTTCAGTCTTTAGTCCAAAAACTGCACATGGCTGCAGCAGCCACATGTGTCCACAAAATGCTGCTGTCCTAACTTCAGTTCAGATGAAGGAATCAAGATGGCACCATTGCTCCTTCTTCCAAAGACACAGCTATTCCGTTCAAGCCAGAAGAAGCCAAGATGGCATCAACACTCTTTCTTCAGAAGCAGGAGACTCAAATCCAGTGAGGAAACCAGGTTGGGTTGGCGCCTTCAATTCTTCTCCAAAAGGCACAGCTCCAGTGTTCTGTCAGCTTCAACTCTAAAGTGGCCTGAAACCAACAAGATTCACTTGATACAACAGCAGCAACCACTTTAGACTTCTCATGATGAAAATAACACAGCAAGTTCTCTTTAGGCCTACAGACAATTTCCAAACTTTGCAATTTCAAATTTAAACAAAGTTTTCAAATACCAAATATACAAGTCAGCTTACACAAGTTACAAATTTCTCCAACATGCTTCCTGGGCTCCCCACTGGCTCAGGCTAGGGCCCTGCTGCAGCACATGGCCGAGGCAGCTCTGAGACCTCCAGCCTCCCTGTTCCTCTGCTCTGGGCCTTCTCTCTATGACTTCTCTCTCCTGTCACTCCTCCTTAAATCCCCTAATACTGACCCTATTATGGGACTTGGCCTCCCTTCTCCAAGTCTCCACCCACCAAAGCACAATGACTGCTCTTTTAATGCTGCACCACCAATGCTGGGGGCCCCCAATTTCATGACAGCCTCCCAATCACCACCATGTCACCTATGAACTATTAATAGAGACATTTTTTGGTCTTGGCATGGATGGCGCTTATGAGAATATTTTCTTCTCAATGATCCTTTGATCTATATGTTTACTTTTCACTTTTATATTTTTAACTGTGTTATATAGATTTAGAACACAGCTAGAAAGTTTCCTTATGATTTTTCACTTAGAAACCTGATAGATTAAATGAACAGAAGGTGTCATTTATGCATTTTTGTTTGAAACTAATCTACCTTTAGAGCTGATGACATGAAGCCTCCTGTCTCTCATAACCTTATTGTCTATTTGTACACTTTATGATTTTGCTCCATTGATGCTGTCTTTGCCCATCTGCTTTATTTTCCTGGGACTTGCTCCTTAGGAAACTGCACTCCTAAGACTGCCATTCATATCCACGCAAATGTGGTTAAATACCTCAGATTGCTTAAGGACTCTGTCTAGTAGACAGCTACTGTAGTGACTACTGAAATACTTATTTTCTCTTTTTGTATTTTCTCCATCCAGAAAAAATATTGCTAAGGATGTGGGATGAGTGGGAATGTCTTGAATCCCCTTAAGAATGAATTTAACAGTTACCTTCACTGCACACAGAGTGTTTATGATGCAAGAGACACTTGCATACACAAAAGCAACCAAAGGCTGCATTTTTTTTTTTTTTAAAAGCTGGGCACGGTGGCTCGTGCCTGTAAGCTTCAGCCTATGAAGCAGCTGGGGCTAGGGATCCCGTTCGAGTCCCACTCGGGGCAACTCAGAGAGAGCTAGTCCCAAAAAATAGCTGGGTGTGGTGGCGCGTACCTGTAATCCCAGCTACCTGGGAAGCTGAGGCTGGGGATCGCTTGAGTCCGTGCTACCCCAGGCAGCGTGAGCCTGCGGTTCCATGGGCAAAAATAGCGAGACCCAGTCTCAAAAAAAAAAAAAAAAAAAAAGGCTGCATTGTTTTTAAAGGGCAGGAGCAGCCTAATGCATTGTTTTTTTCAGGAATTTTCTCACTTGGTGGAATTTCTGACTTTAGAGTTAGAATAGTTTGCTATAACAACTGTTAATCCTCCCTACCCACCCACCATCTCCAGATTCTGGCCATATAAAATTTGCATAGCTGATTATACAGACTATCATCCCTATCCCGACCTCAAGCTCCTTGGGGAGGTCAGCAGTATAGACATAGGGGTAAAGACATATGCTTTTCTCAGCAGGGCATTCAGTTCAGCAATTGAATGTTTCTGATGCCATCCAAAACCCTAGAGGGACACAGAGAATTATATCAGATGTGCAATACAGTCAGTTTTTCAAGTTTCCAGGAATGTAGTTGGAGCAAGTTAATAGTTAATCACTAGTAGGTGGTCCTAAAGAACCCCTACAACTCAGTGGTCAGAGTTTAATTCTGCTTATACTAGATATTTTGTCTTGGGGAATTTGTGTTGCAAAATAGAGGTTATCTAATTATAACAACATTTCATACTATTGTATTAGTTTAAAAACAAATGATGTTGGACCATGAATGAACTGGGAAACTTTGTGCTAATTATGTTATCAGGTGAAGGGATCACCCCTTTTAATTTTAGTCGATGAAGATTCTTCTGCCTAGATGAAATTTTCATGAGAAGGGTAAACACAGGGGTTTTATTCACAAATACGAGAAGACAAACCAAAAGAGTCTAATAGTCCACACCCTCACGTGTGTCCCAAATAGAAAGGAATACCGCTTCTGCTCCTCAGGGAGCTGCATGGTAAATTTTACCTTTGTCTTAGTGTAGTTCAGTCTGAAAACTGCCAGGTTATGTCCTTATCTTTGGTCCTCAGTCACTGTAGCCAGTATGGAGTGAGTTCTGCAAACAAGACAAGATTCAGCTCAGCGCTTTCTCTCTTCTCACTTTCTCTCCTTCTCCTCTCCATGTCATCAAGGCAGCTCACTCTGTGACGAACTCCTCTTCTCTGTCTTCATCCAACTCCTGACTGATAGGGGTGCTGGGTGAAATTGGGGGGGGGCATGGCTCCCAGCGTTATAATGGTGCAGTGGAATAACAGCCATTGTGCCCTGGTGGGCAGAGATTTGGAGAAGAGAATTTAAGTCTTCTCATGAGAGGAGAAGAGGTTGAGGGAATTTAAGGAGGAGATAGGGAGAGACAGAGGAAGAGAGAAAAAGGCATCAAGAGGAGGAGAGCAAAGGAGCAGTAGGGAGGCTGGAGGCCTCCAAGCTGTCACTGCCATGTGCAGCAGTAGGGCAGGGAAGGAAACTAGAAACTTTTTCAATATTATCTGTGATATGTATTGACCACATTTACCACATTTACTCTTGTAGTAACAGACTAGATTTTTGCTACCTAAATACTTAAGAGAATCCTGTAATAACTACATTTTATATTATTTGAAAAAGGTGATTACTAACAAATTCTTTTTGAGGAAAAAAAAGAAATATTTTTGCACATTCCCTAGTCAACTAGAGTTGCAGTTTAGAATTCATATTCAAACCTGATTCTTATTTCTATATAGATAGCTTGTCTTTTCTCTCTGGGAGCTTCTGGGATTCTCTTGAAGTTCGGAAATTTTGGCATGATCTTTTCCTATTTTGTCAATATTGTTTTCTTTTGAATATCTCTTAGTGTTAGTTATGAAACAAGGAAATTAGTCATGGACTATTGGCAAGGGATGTTCTTAAATGGCAAGATATTTGCTAATTGCTGCACTTTTCACATTAGTACTACAAAGGGAGAGGGAGAGAAGAGTTACTCTGGACAATGTAGAAGCCTATTTGTTTTTTAAGAAGTGTATTTATAAGGTACAGTGTACTAGGGACAGAAACTCTTCCTGTGTTCAAGCAGAAAATAAGATAAATATCTTATTTGTAAGATTATTGAAAGGTCTGGAGAAGTTAGAAAACTTTCTAGAAATTTGGCTTCGCTGCTGCACAACTATCTGTGCAATTGAGATATTAGGAAGCTGGTAGTGTTATTGCTTTTGTAGCTGCTCTCACTGCTCACACCATAACCCCATAAATACATGCTACTCTTATCTAGACACTGGAATAAATCTGGTCTGGTCACCGCATATTGAGTTTCATGCCTCCTGGAGCTTGATTGTCTGTTACCTGATTCCAGATTGACAAACACCTTCTGCTTGCAATCTGTTCATCTACAAAAGTTAAACCACATCTAAAATACTAATTCTGCCGGGCACGGTGGCTCGTGCTTGTAAGCTTCAGCCTATGAAGCGGCCGGGGCTAGGGATCGCGGTTCGAGTCCCACCTGGGGCCCGTAGTGAGACCTGGCTCCAAAAAAACAGCTGGGCGTGGTGGCGCACGCCTGTAATCCCAGCTACCTGGGAAGCTGAGGCTGGGGATGGCTTGAGTCCGTGGTACCCCGGGCAACAAGAGCCTGCGGTTCCACAGGCAAAAATAGTGAGACCTAGTCTCAAAAAAAAAAAAAATAAAAATAAAAAAAATAAAATAAAATAAAATACTAATTCTGAGGGTATCTAAGAAATGTCATTTATTTGAACAAACTCTGTGGTAGAAAGGACAACGTATAACACAGTTTCCCCTTTGTCTACTCAGTAACCATGCATACACTTCTGTTAGGGAGGGATCTTCATAAAAAGGGGAGGTTTCATGTTTCCTCCCCCACATAACAAAGGGTTTAGCCAAATTGTGAGGGAAAGCTAAAAAATATTCAAAGAGCCGGGCACGGTGGCTCGTGCCTGTAAAGCTTCAGCCTATGAAGCGGCCGGGACTAGGGATCGCGGTTCGAGTCCCGCCTGGGGCCCGTAGCGAGACCTAGTTTCAAAAAAATAGCTGGGCGTGGTGGTGCGCGCCTGTCATCCCAGCTACCTGGGAAGCTGAGGCTGGGGATTGCTTGAGTCCGTGGTACCCCGGGCAACGAGAGCCTGCGGTTCCATGGGCAAAAATAGTGAGACCTAGTCTCTAAATAAATAAATAAATAGATAGATAGATAAATAGATAGATAGATAAATAGATAGATAAATAGATAAATAGATAGATAGATAAATAAATAGATAAATAAATAAATAAATAAATAAATAAATAAATAAATAAATAAATAAATAAATAAATAAATAAATATTCAAAGAAGCTTAGAGGAGGCCTTAGTAGTGGTGAAGTTCCACTTGCTTCTTGAATTTGGACTTGCGCCAGGAACTTAGGGACTGGAAGAGCCATGTGGGTGAGAGACATGTGGGGAAGCTAACAATTGTAGCCTTCACCTAGCTTTGTAATTTAACTTTCGTCTTTTCATCCCAGATTTGCTTGGCCCCATTTACCTCTTTCCTACCGTTCTTTGTCAGAAGTTGCCTTAAACTTATAGCAAATTTTCAGGCTTCAGCAATTCTGCTTTGGTCCAGACCTGTTTTATCGGGCATTTACCCAAGAAGTGTGATTCACTGGAAAACCACTACCCTGTCTTTTCTCTTTCTATGTACACCAATTCTTTAAAAAAAATTTTTCTTATTAAAGATCTTATGCACTAAGACTATGCTTTGTCTTTATATAGGGGATGTCAGAATTCAAGTTTGGGAGA
This sequence comes from Uropsilus gracilis, assembly GCA_004024945.1. NCBI lineage: Eukaryota > Metazoa > Chordata > Mammalia > Eulipotyphla > Talpidae > Uropsilus > Uropsilus gracilis. The sequence goes on along the minus strand of PVHY01003164.1, from coordinate 85,901 downwards.
TTTGGGATGCCTCTTGGTTTGCACATTAATACTTCTTTACTTCTTTTTTTTTTTTTTTTTTTTTGAGACTAGGTCTTGCTATTTTTGCCTGTGGAACCGCAGGCTCTTGTTACCCGGGGTACCACAGACTCAAGCAATCCCCAGCCTCAGCTTCCCAGGTAGCTGGGATGACAGGGCGCACCAGCACACGCAGCTATTTTTTTTGGAAGTAGGTCTCGCTATGGGCCCCAGTGGGATTTGAACCGCGATCCCTAGCCCTGGCCGCTTCATAGGCTGAAGCTTACAAGCACGAGCCACCGTGCCCGGCCTTGCACATTAATACTTCTACATGTAAACTTCCCAAATGACAATAAGAACAACAGAAATATACTAAAATCAAATGTAAGGCAATCATTTCTAATATATACAAAATCACTGTCTCCTTTAGCATCAGATCATATCCTTATTCCATGGAGGCATCTTGGATCTGACAGCAATGAAAAAAACAGAAGCTCTGAGATTCTGCACCCTATCTGTGAATTTTCAAGGTACCATATTGTCCTAAAAAATATCTAAGTTCTTATAAACCTGCTAAAAATTTCCAAAGTCATTGATTACTGGCACACCACAGGGTGAGATTCTTTTACAGCAAAGATTCTCAATAGAGGGGTTGCAGATATTGAGGTAGCCACCCTCACCTTCTTCAGAGGGATTTTGGGCAATATCTGGAAACATTTTTGATTGTTACAGTTTGGACCAAGGGGTACTGTTATTGCTATCCAAGGGGTACGGGCTAGGCAAGCTAAATCTCTCACAGTGCATACTGTCTCAAAATAAGGAATGATGCAACCCAAAATATTGATGGTAGCAAGGTTGAGAAACCCTATTTTAGAACAATCATAGGAGCTTTCTTTATTTTTAATTTAGATGCAAATATTTTAAATAAAATTTTGTCTTTTTGGTTTTTTTTGAAATTTTTATTTTGTAATTTTCATACAATATCAGTCATATTTGTATGGTTATCATCCCCCTTAAGTTCCCCTCCCTTTCAGATTATACTCTTTATCCCCCACCCTAGCCCCCTTTCCTCCTCTTCCCTTCTGGTCACTCCAACTCCTTTCACTGCAAGTCGTTGGTCCATGTTTGACCCACTTGTCTTTTCTTTTTCTGGAATTATGTCCTTTTTTCCTGGGTGTAGATTTGTATTCCTGGATAATAACAAACAGGCTGCTCAGATCTCCAGCAGTTACTGAAGCAGATAATCAGGCCAAGCATATCAGGAACTTGTATGGCAAATATATGGTGCGCTTCTCCAGGACCCTTTCTGGTGTCTGTCATGTGTTGCTGGTTCTGTACCATACATTTCTGCTATCTTGGTTTGGGAGCCCAACCCTCAGCCACTGGCAGTGGAGGTGTTTCCTACTGGGGACAGACTTCCCTAGGTGGTTGGTCCAGCCCCTCACCTCTCTTGTGTTAGCAGTTCTGCCATGGGGCCACAGCCACATCATTTTGACTTTCTTCCTCTATTGATTGGTCAAAGAGGGCACCTTATTCATGTTGTACATAATTGTGAACCAGGGGTTTGGTTTCCCAGCCCCAGAGATAAGGCAGGTAGAAATGTGTGACAGGTCACCTCAATTGTTGGTCTCACATTCTTGTCTCAGTGGTTCCCAAATGCTGTTTGTCTTACCCAAGTGAATGTATCCAGAGTCGTTACTTTCTTTTCTCTCTATTATATCTACAACTGGAGGGACTGGATTTTTCATTCCTAATGCAGGTGTCTGATTGAGATTGGAGTAAACCAAAGGGAAGACACTCACCCCCCCAGTCAATTTCTCCAGCTTGAGTTCCCTGGATTGGAGATCCTGAGATCCTGGTGGCATAGGACTCATTGCCTCCACACCCCTTCCGGTGACCTTAGCCACAGCAAGCCACAGCTTCTTCAAGCTAATAAAATTTTAACTGTTTTTGTTTGTTTGTTTTTGAGACTAGGTCTCGCTATTTTTGCCCATGGAACCACAGGCTCACGGTGTCCGGGGTACCATGAACTCAAGCAGTTCCCAGCTTCAGCTTCCCAGGTAGCTGGGATTACAGGCCCACCCCACCACACCCAGCTATTTTTTTGGAACTAGGTCTCACAATGTTGCTCCGAGCAGCACTGGAACTGCGATCCCTGGTCCCTGCCAAGGTTTCCTAGGTTGCTGTTTACAGGCACGCACCACCGTGCCTGGCCCTTAACTCTGGTTTTGTCATTATTCTTCTCTAATCTCTCATAGGTTGACATGGATGCCATCCCAACTGGGATGCCATACCCAGTTCAGTATTTCTTATTCTCATCTTAATATTCTATTATAACACTTGTTACCAGAGATTGGCCTTCAAGGGGCAAGTCAGTTCCACCCACGATTAAAAGGGGTAGGTATTATGATATCTCCCCTTTGTATGGAGATGTTTCTGTAACAGTAACAAAGATGCCACTAACTTTTCATCCACCCCAAGTAAAATGATAAATTAAAAAATCAGAGAGAACAGGAAAATAATTCACATATTCAGTTATCCTTTGTGAACCAGAATTGTTATTCTTAGATTTATAACAAATTGAATCGTGCTTTTCTTCCTATTTAAAAAACCAATTTAGATCTATAGCTTTTCCCTAAAACCAGGTAAAATGATACCATTTTGGTTTTCATTTATTTTACTTTCCCCAAGCACCTCATCTTTTTACCTCCAAATCTCTTGAACTTGGTTATAATTAGAATTACAACTCTCTTCATTTACTTATGTTTGCTTAATAATTCTATTAGTTTCCACAATATCATTATCCATAGTTACACAAGATTAAAATTTTACTTTCCTTTTCATTTTCAAATCAAATTTTTTTGTTGCATGTCCCACTCCTTGGGTCTTTATTCTTCATTTTCCTAGAGTGATTTTGGAGACAGAGTACTTTGCCATCTGATTCCCCCAATAGTTACCTAATTAGAAAGGTTATTGTAGTGCAAGTAGCTTGGCCAAAGCAGTCTAAGATACTGGATTTAGAAAGGTTGTGGTTATCATCCCTGTATTCTAAATGATGAATTAGAGACTTAAAGAATCAAGTTAGTTGTTTTAAGAAAACAGAAATTTAGCAACAGGGTCTAGACCAAATTCAGGACTCCAGACATTGTTTGATATTTTTGTTTCTCTATTTGTTATATGACAAAAGAAATGCAATCTCACAGCTCTTATTTAACTGTATATGGAAGGTTTTAGAGCAACTCGACAAAAAGGGAAATTTGAAAACACTGGAAAGGGAAGGAACAGTTCAAGTCCCTTCCTTTAATGTCATTTCTGGGAAGTCTTATATAAATTTCTGGTGCTGTTCAACTGACCAGACCTTAATTATATAATACATATACTTGCAAGAAAGTATGGAAATGCAGTCCCTATTCTTGGTAAGGGTGCATAGTTTGAAATTTACATTTTTTATTTACTTATTTTAAAAAAGAAATAGTATGAGGAATCTAGCAATATCATTCAAATTTTTAAAAGTCAAAGAAGAAATTAACTATGTAAAATTTTGGTATTCTTTTCACTTTATTTCTTCCTTTGCTTGTTTCCTTCTATCATTCCTGCTTCTCCTCCCGCACCCCTCCTCCCCACCCTTTTTAAGATGGCAAAGATTCAAAAAGATTTCTAATCTAAATGCAATATCATTCCCTGGATTGGACCTTAGAACAGAAAAAGGACATTAGTGAAATTCAAATAAAGTTTGCAGTATTATACGATTGTATTACTATTAACTTCTTAGTTTAAGAATGTATCATGATTATGTAAACTATTGACATTGGTGGAAACTGAGTGAAGTGTATATAGAATTTCAGCTGCACTCTTCAATAAATCTAAAATACTTCAAAATTAAAAGTTAAAAGTGATTGCTAATATGCAATGGCCAATTTTGGAAAATTGAAAAGAATTCTCGTGCACTATTGGTGGCTATATATACTTTTTTATCTAGTGTCTATTTTTTGTTTTAGTGAGAAATTGGGAATTATTTATTAAATATAAATGTGTTTAGTCTACAATATTTATTCTATTGTGCTATTATATTAGTTATATATATATATATAAAACCTTTCTCAGGTTATATTTTTTAAAAATAAATAAATTCAAGAAAATAATATGTGATATGCACTTCAGAAAAATCTCAATTTCTCTTATTGAAAACTGAATGCTGGCATTTGGAATATCTTTTCTCCTTTAGATAATTCAGCATAATTCCTCCCAATCAGTCTAGGTATTTGTCAGAAAGGACAATGTTTGGTTTTATAATGTCAGAGTTAAAACAATCCAAATATCAGTGATGTTTGAAATGGAGTGGAAATGGAGGTCCTTGTTGGGCAATGTGGTGCGTACCTATAAGCGGTAGCCTAGGAAGCCACCACGGGTACTAGAGATCGCAGTTCGAGTCCCGCCCAGGACAACATAGGGAGACCTAGTTCCAAAAAATTACCTGGGCGTGGTGGTGCACGCCTGTAATCCCAGCTGCCTGGGAAGCTGAGGCTGGGGATTGCTTGAGTCTGTGGTACCCCGGGCAATGTGAGCCTGCAGTTCCACAGACAAAAATAGCAAGACATAGTCTCAAAAAAAGAAAGAAAGAAAGAAAAAGAAAAAAAAAGAAAAGAAAAAGAGAAGAAATGGAGGTATCCTGGAGTAGAATTGATTAAATAACTGAGTTGCTGAACTTCCCTTATGTGCATCCAGGGTTAAAAATATTAAGTAGAGATTCTGTCCTTCCCTGCTGCTCCATTTCAGTTCGGGGAGGGGGGGAGCGAGAGGTATGTGGTCTTCCTGCTATGTCTTTGACTGGTGGGGGGCCTTCAGGGCCTGGGGCCAAGGGGTTTATTCTTACATTTTCACCTGACTCTGCCAGGTAGTTGCGCCACCCATGTCCCTGGAGGCTCCAACCTTCCTTGCTTCTTCCTTTGTCTTAGGGGAGACAGCCGGGAGCATGAGCCAAGGAAGTGGGGCTGTGAATCTCCCCCTCACGTTTAGTCCAAATCCAGTCAGTCCTCACCAGGAATGACAAAATCACTAATTTAACTGCAGGTACACATGAAGCTGGAGGTGAGGTAAAAGAACTAAGGCCTGGGACAAAAGATAACTACTTCCAATCCATAGGATACAGGCTTGTGAGACCAAGGATAGTGACAAGCTGTCTCAGAAATACAGCTATAATGTTTCCACAGGTGGGAACAGAATTCCCAGTTTAGAGATGCTTTCAGAACAAGCTAGGCACCCTCCCATTCCACTTGAGATGGGGCAGTAGCCCCATGACAAGCTGGACCAACCATGCCTATACCAATCAAGAAATTTTTCTAAAGACGTTAGCTGGAAGAAAGCCTTCAATGCCAGAGACCAGAACTATAAAGCAAAGGAGAAACAAAATGTGACAGAAACTGGGTTGGAGAAGACAAGGAGTAAAGGAGGAGGCACCAAAAGGAGCCAAAGATGTGTGAACTGGCCACCCGCAACAAAGATACACCTGGAAAACTAAGCACAGGTCGCTATGTCCCAGGAAAATATGTTCTCACCTGGGAAGTGGACATTGTTGCAGGAAAGAAAAGAAAAGGAAGAATCCAATGGGCTAAAAAAATTGACCAACAACTGTCAGTGAAAGAGGAAATGGAATGATCAGAGGGAGGACAAGGGGAAGGGGAGGGGGAGAGGAACACCCAAAAAGCAAAAAAAAAAAAGTTTAAAAATGTTATATAATAATACAAATATTAAATAATTTGCCTTCTGGTCAGGTGTCTAGGCATAGGTTACCTTGTATATTTACTTCTTGACCATCAGCAAAACCTAGATAAGTATCATATATATGACAAAGTTTTATGTTTACCTGATGGCATTCCTGAACATACAGAATGAGTGAGGAAGCTGGTTGCAAGAAATAAAGACCAGCACCAGGAGAAAGTCATTCCTGAAGGTCCCTCTCACACTGAACAATACTGTACAACTATACTTCACTGTTTATTACAGTTTCTTTGAATCTGAAAATTAATGGGGAATATTAAAAATATGATGCATCTCCTGGATCTTGAGAAAATCAGGTGAGAGGAGATGATTTCCATTTTAGAGGACAGAGGGTAATTTTTCACTTTAAACAAGTAGTTAAAAAATGGTCATTGAAAAGGAAAAGGATTTACACTATTTTAAAAATTTGCAACAGAATTTTCTATAACACATTAGAAAGTTTTGAGGTGCAAATATTAGTAATAATATGGGCCAGAACTTCAAAGGTTTTAGCAGTGATGTGAAAAAGAGAAAGATGAGGTGGTATCATAATTGGTATAACTACTGAGGTGGTGGTATATCCTGGAGCAGTGTAAGTAATTCATATTTTGAGGAATATAAGTGAAACAGGGTGACCCAAAGGGCTTTTCACCTTCACTTTAACACATACAGGCCTGCTTCTCTCTCTACAAAGCAGGCTACACACTCTTCATTAGCATTTACACTGATCACCTTTACCATTGATATGCAAAAGTCAGCCAGCTGCTCTCTGCTTACTTTCCCTCTTTCAGACCTAAAAAGAAAAACTTTAAAACAGTTTAAACTCTCCACTTGTGGGTTCTTACCACCATCCCCAGCCTTCTCAATCAAAATACCAAACCAATGCAAGACTATCAGTGCAGACTAATTTATTTCTAACAAAGTGATTTCTAATTATCCTAATAATTACAAAAGAAACATGTAAGACTCAGAACACTTCAACATTGTCCAAAACCTTTCTCAGTATTGTCCAAAGTCCTTTCCCAGATTGCCCAGAAATCCTCAGTCTCCCATTCCTGATCATCTCACCAATGTCCAGTCAGAGTCCATCTCCAGACGCTTTGAAGACATGTTCCTTTGGCTGCTCCCTTGACTTGCTCCTCCTTGTCTTCCATACTGTGTTCCCCTTGTCACCTTCAGGTAGCAGGAACTCCATGGTGCCGAATCAGCAAAGTTCACTTTCTTCTCAGGCCTAACTTTTGCACGGCCTCTTTCAGACACAAGTCAAACTCAGCAAAACAAACGCCAACATGGAGTTCAAATCTGCAAACTCCTTAACTGCATTCAACACACATGCTGCCAGCCTGGGTCAGCCAAGGGTTGCAGGCCTCCAGTGGCCACATGGCTAAGCTCACATGGCTCACATCTTTACAAGATGGCCGATTCCCATCTCTCTTCCATTGAACCTCTCTCTCTAACCCTATTCGAATCCGAATCTCTCTCTTTGTTTGCACACCCTTTATATATTCTGATTTATAAAGATTTCCGCCATCCAGGAAATCTGTTTCACCTTGACCATTTCACTTCTTTCTCCCCGTGCATCTCCCTGAAGGGAAATTCCAACTAAGGTCATTCTTCCATTTTAGCATACCTGTCCTTAAAATCTGCAATCTTAAACAGGAGACAATGGGGAGGGGGCACACCCTATCATAAGGAATCATGTTTTCTTATCCCTGGAAAAAAATAAAACTAAAAAAACTAAATTCCATGAATAGGTATTCTAATCCACACTCACCACACTCATGTGGATATATGTCCTGAGAATAATACACAATATACATGCCTTTTCCTTTGTCTGAACTATTCCTGTCTACTTGTGCTTTTTAAAGGTCAGTTCAGATGCTTGATGATTAAATCTAAATGTAACGTTTCCTGAGAACCCTCTCCAGCATCTTCTTTCCTTTCAGTATATGTATGTTTTCTCTGGCAGCCTTTTTCATTATATACTAAAATTGCTAACTTGTTGATATCCCTAACCACACCTTAGCTCTGGCAGGGAAAAGGCAACAAGTGTCTTAGAAGGTCCAGCTTCTAGGTTGTATGCCCCAAAACATAAATATTTACGTTTCAAATTTAATTTCCATTTACAAAATAATCCCACAGACTTCTTTAAATATTTGATTTTTACACAGTTTTTCATAACACTGTGTTACCTGTCTTACAGACTTTGCCACCCAATCCATTACTGTGAAATAAATGGATGTGTGAATTATTTTCATTTAATTTTATCCACATCTTTGATAAACATTTAAAAACTATTAATATTGCTTCAGATTCTAATATCTCAACGTCATCTTTAAAAGAATTAAATGAGCAAACACTTTGTTTCAAACTGTTAAAGGATTATCATGTATAGCTGAATATGCTGTCCTTATGTTTGGGGTTAAAAATTAATGTTAAAACTAAATTCCAAGCCGGGAGCGGCAGTGCACTTCTGTAATCCCAGTGACTTGGGAGGCTGAGGCTAGGAATCACTTGAGTTCGTGGGTTTGAGACAACCCTGGGCAACATAGTGAGACCTTAGTCTCTCTAAAAAAAAAAAAAAAAAAACAAAAAAACCCAAAAAATTAAATTTCAAGTATGGGTGTGCTAGTCCACACTCATGTGAGAATAATACACAATATACTTGTGCTAGGGACATTTTCCCCTAGATGTTTTCTTTAATCAGCAAAATTGTTTGATTTATAGGAAAATGTCAGCCCACACTATAATAAACATTTAAATTGCTAGTATAAAATTTTCCTTAGAACTATAATTTTCAAAGAAGCATTCAAGAAGTTTTGCCCCTAAAGTCAGTTATGTAAAAGATCAGAAAATCACAAAACTTCAGGGAAAAAAAAAGCCCACAAGGCAACGCTCAAGGGATTGCGTTTCTCTTTCAAGAAATAAAATTCTCACTTATCAAAATATTTTAAGAAATGCAATTTATACAAAGTATTTACTTATGTGTCACTTAAGTGGTTTAAATTTACTCTATATTCAGTATCTTCATAAGGACTTATGGTACCAAATGTTCCTTTACAAAAAGTTTATTTTGAGCAAGTTCTTAAAAGATAATAGCCAGGCCCGGCACGGTGGCTCGTGCCTGTAAGCTTCAGCCTATGAAGCAGCAGGTGCTAGGGATCGCGGTTCGAGTCCCGCCTGGGGCCCCGTAGTGAGACCTAGTTCCAAAAAAATAGCTGGGCGTGGTGGCGCGCGCCTGTAATCCCAGCTACCTGGGAAGCTGAGGCTGGGGATTGCTTGCTTGAGTCTGTGGTACCCTGGGCAACGAGAGCATGCGGTTCCATGGGCAAAAATAGCGAGACCTAGTCTCAAAAAAAAAAAAAAAAAGATAACAGCCAGCAGCAAAATTTGTCCCGCCCCTGACACACTTCGGTAGTGCTCGGCCTGGCTCGGCTACCTCGCCGCTCTTTTCGGCTCCACCTCCTTCGAAAGAGGCGCGGCGTCGAGTCCCGCGCATGCGTGCTGAGCTCCCACCGCTCTTAGGGCCGCGCTCTGCCTTGCGTCTTCACTTCCTTCCCTTTGGAGGTGTATCCGGGTCGTTGCTTTCTCTATTGTCTCAGGCAACTGGCCTCGGACTGTGCAAATTCTGGGTCTTTTGTTGTTTCTGCTGCAGGCTAATAAAGTTTTTCTTTCAGTTTTTTTCTAGCAGTTTTCACGGGGGGACTCCCTCCCCCGGACCTCGTGTTGGGCGAGCTGCCTGGGCCGCGGCGCCTCCGGCCGGGGGGCGCCGAGCGAGGGGGCGCGCGGCCGGGCCGGCTTTGCCTGGGTTGGGGGGCGGGAGGGGACTGCCGGGCTGCGTCTGGGGCGCCCGGGTGCGGTCTGCGGCGCCGCTTTCAAATAGCATCTTCGACCTGCGTCCGCGGTCGCGGTCCCCGAGCTGGGCGCCTCTTGGGCTTGCAGCCTCTCCCTAGGTTTCCTCCCAACGGCCGCCTCACGGATACCTTAGTAAGTGTGTTGGCGACTCCGCGGGGAGAAAGGACGGTCCGGTACACCCCTGCTAGACGTCAGGAGCGGCGGGAGCCGGGGGGCGGGGGGAGGCTCCTGAGGGGAGCTGCACCCTTCGCGGACGTCCACGCTCCGCGGCCGGCGGGAATGAACGCGGCTTTTATTCCCTGGACTTTGCTTTTTCCCTCCATTGTGTCTTAAACGAGGGCATTGAGTGAGTCGCAGAACCTTCAAGATAGGCCAGATGACTGGCTTTGATTTGGGTTCGCGTGGGTCGAAGCACGGCTGCTGCTGCAGCTGCCCGGCCAGCCCCCCGTTCCCACCACAGGCTTCCCGACGCCTTGTCCTGACAAGTAGACAAAAATGACCTGCACCAGATCATTTCTTTTCCCTTAAGCGCAATAACTCTCTTCAGCTGTTGCTGTGATGAATGACGATGTCTCCTTTTTCTCTTTAACAGTGGATCGCAGCTCCAAGAGGAGGCAGGTGAAGCCTTTGGCAGCTTCTCTGCTAGAAGCTCTCGATTATGATAGTTCAGATGACAGTGATTTTAAAGTTGGAGATGCCTCAGGTAAATGCTACTGACTCTCTTCTCTTTTTCTCAGCTTTTTGAAGTTGACTTATTTTCAGGGTATTTTTTTTTTTTAAAGACGCGTTTGCATTAAAATGCTAATTCAAAGTTAAAGCACACAAACCTCATTAATTTTTCCATTTGATTTTCCCACATTTCCCTAAGATCTTATCACTAGATCCTATCATTGCTTCTGTTTTTGTCTTGACCCACTCAGAGATAATAGACAGGGATTTATTTCAGAGATGTACAAGCATTTACTCCATTCTCCATCTTAAAATATAGTTATACTTATTTCATGTACAGAGGGAAATTAATCGAGATACCCCAAAGTAAAAATAATGTCCAGAGAATAATGTGAATCATGAGCAGGGTTCTTCCTTTCTCAGTTCAAAGACAGGGAACTTTTGCTTTTTGTCAATCAGCTGTCAACAGAATAAAACGGACTATCGATAAAAGTTGTACTTTGTGGTAGGTGTTGCACCTTATGAATTTCGGTTTCAAAAAATTCGCTGAGATAAAGAGCATGAGTTCTTGCTCATTATACTTTGTGATTCAAAAAAAGAACTTTTGGAAAGGTGGTCTTATTCACATTGCACAAAAATGGGAAACATGAATATGGTTCTCTTTTGTGTCTTTGTTCCTTGTGTCCTCTTACATATGCACATGCAATTTTAAGCAAAGATCAGAGAGATGCATACAAATTATGTTCAAATATTTTCTGTGAAAAATACTAAAACACAAGAAATAAAAGTTTATAATTCTGTCCCCTTGGGTGGAAATTTAAATAAAGTGAGAAATTAAAGCCTTCCAAATTTATCTGTTTTAAAATATCCTTCTAGAAAGTTTGCTTTTTTTAGTTATATCTCCTCACCTCTGATTTTTCCTTTCTTTTTCTGCCAGGAATGGTAGGAAGGGAAGAAATTAGGTTAAGTCCTATGTTACTGTTTAATACCATCAAGAGACAAAATTAGTATTGTCATAGAATGTTTTGTTCCATAATCTCAAGAAATTTTTCATAACAACTTAGACTATTTTATAACTTTAGTTAGAAATTTTACATGAGGTCACTTAGTAATCTACCTCGTCTTTTGACTACATAATTTGCATCTTTTTGCTATAAAAAAAAATAGATGGGTGAAATCTTAAACCACTTGGATGTCATATGTCCAATAGAAATCACTTCCTCCCAGCAGCCAGAAGTTGTTAAATTGTCTTGAGTGATTGCTTCTTATCTCTTTCATCTCCCCTTTAGTGCATTCATTGATGTTTGTAGTTCCAGAAAAGAGAAAGAATACTAGAGGAAAGGAGATTAAAAAATCTTGAACTATTTAAGATATTTTGATGAAAACCTTGGCAGATGAAAATGTTTTTGGCTATAGTGTAGTTTTGTTTTCTCATGACTGAAGGTGAAGCGACAAAAATAGTTCGGCCTCAGAAGTTTTGACATATTTAAATATTGTTGCTTTATGAGAAAACCAAGCTTATTCATAAGTTTTAGTATTATTCATAATTCTGTGATAGTGAATACTGACTGCATTGATAATTTTTTCTACTTTATTGAGATGCAGTCACTCAGTAGTATTCCTACCTTTTTATAAGGGTTACAACAATTTAGTGATGTAAACCACTTTCTCAAAATAATTTGTCATCAAACTAAATAGAAGTTTCTGACCTTTCAAATCTTAACCAGAATTTATGGGAATTATCTTGTTCTTAGGAAAAGTGGTGGTATCCTTTTTTGTGTATGGTGTTAGATAGTTATATTATTTCATTACTTTGTGTCTGTCTAGATAAAAGTGGTAGGATGATATTTGTAGGACTGATTCTTGAAAAATAAAATTGTTTCTAAAAACAGTTAAAAATATTTTCTTCCTATTACCGTAATACCTAGTCTGTTGTACTTTTTTTTTTTTTCTTCCATGGCCCCTTGTAGAACTAAGGTCTCACATTTATTTATGTAGTTTCTCATATGTTACTGTAAATTAAAGTTTAGTAGAAAATAATTTCATTGAAAATAGTTTATAGGAGAAATTAAATTGTACATTGTTTTCTTGACTAATGTGCACTGGTGTCCTCATAGTTGAGACCTTGACTTACTCTACATCACCACTGTTTTCTTTTGAATCCTTTTTTTCTTCCGCCTGGCAGTACTGGACTCTCGTAGGATATAAGATATTAGACTTATGTTTGACTTGTTAAATAAGTCAAACTCCTTCAAGTTGTAGAATCCCAGCTCTGCTGATGAACAGAAGATTCAAGTGGAGATGGAGAAATAGTTTAACATATAATAGTTAACATAGTTAACTAATCACAGCTTCTTTCAAAACAATTTCTAAAACTGATTTACTGAATGAGTTACTGACTTCGTTAGAATTTGTTCTTAAAAAATGATTAGATTATTTGACCTTTATTTTGTTAACTGGATTCTGAGCATAAATTGCTTCTTCTTTTTGAAATTTGAAATTCTGATTATAAAATTTCATTTTCATGTTTGATTTAAGATTAAATATAGACAGTTCTGGAAGGTTATTATATTCAAATCCCCTGCAGATAAACATCTTATTTATATGCTCCTCAGATGATCGAAAAATAAACATTGCTAAAAAATGCTTTGCCATAGCTGTGATAATCTTTCATCTACCACACCCACACAACTTTGAAGCCCAAGCTTAGTTACTATTTCCAGATGCTACTCTTCCTTTCCTCTTTTGGGCCAAAACCACATTCTTCTTTGCATTCTTGAAACCCTTAAGTCCCCCTGAATATTCCCCATTCTGTGTTGCCTTTATTTGTCTAATTTGTCTTTTCTCCATTGGATTTTAAGGTCTTTTTTTTTTTTTTTTAACCCCATAGAACCAAACATCCAATAAGTATTTGATGGATGAGGAAAAAAAAAAAAGTCTTGCTATGAGACTACCAAGTGATTGACAGTTAATAATTACGAATCTCTACCTTTGGAAAACCATGAACTGAAAATAGTTTGTCTTTTTTCTCAAATGTGAAAGTAGAGCTAAGGTTTTCACTTTCGTTGGGGTCAGGTGATAAAATTTAAAATAATAAGTACTAATACGGACATAACTGCATTAGAATTACAGTGACTGGTAACCACTAGAAGAATCCCATGTTGAAATGTTAGGTGAAACCATCTGAAGTTATCAGTTTTGTAGGTAACTGTAGAATGTTGGAAGTTTCATGGTTGATCTAGTTTCAGTGATTCTGGTTGAGCCTTAGACCTAGGATTAGATTAGGATACGAGACATTTAGAACAGTACATTTTGTAATCTGCATTTAAAGTGGAATATTTTAAAAGATGAATTCATAGATTACTTTTATTTAAAGAAGATAAACTAGTATGTCTTCCCAACTCCCTATTCAAAGTAAAATGGTTAGCTTTAGATTTTGAGCTATAGTTAGTTAAGCAGAATTGCCTGAAAATAATTTACCTGCAAGAATTAGCCTAAGACTTTGCTTTTGGTAGTAATTTGTTCTTATTCTGACTTTGGGCAAATGAATGAAGAGCTGGTCAATGATTACCTGTAGTTTTAAGAGCACTTTGCTGGATGTTATTAATAAAAAAAGAGTAATATTGGAGTCATTAAATAAAACAAAGGATACATAGATGATGCAAAGACATCTTAGATGATGTCTTTCAAAGGAGGTGTCACTACGTTACACTTGATTGAACAGTTGAGGAAATAGAGTTGAACTAGTAACTGAAAGAAAAACTAGGAGGAAACTAAAAGTGTGATAGCTGGAAAATGTCATATTTGGGGATCAGGATTATGTGCAAGAACAGAAAAGATCAGCTTGGTAAAGTAGACTATGGTTAAGTTAAGGCCATATATGTTACACTAGGTTTTTCAACCTACGCGCTATTGGTATTTTGTCTTGGCTAACTATTGTGGAAGCTTGTCATCTTTGTATATTATAGGATGGTTAATAGCATCCCTCCTATTTACTAAATGCCAGTAACATCTCTATCTTTATGTTTTAGTAACATCTTTTACTAAATTCCAGTAACATCTCTATTCCCACTTTTACTAGTTTGGCAATTTGTATCTGCAGACATGGGCACATGTCTTCTTCGGGACAAAATTTTCCTTACGTTAGAGTCACTAGTCTAGATTTATCTGTAAAATGCAAACTGACATAACTAGACCTAGTGTCAGAAATAGAGTATGAATTTTTCTGGTAGACTGACTTTTTAAAAAGGAGATGTACAAGCTATTCAAAGCTAGCTCCAAGATAATGAAAGTAGTGGACATGTTTTCTGTTATGTATTGTGTATATTTACAGTTCAAATCACTGTTCCATGAGTTCATTGAACAGAACAGTTAAGTTGATGAACAAAGATGATTGCATATATTGCAAAGCTAACAAAACTGAATTAAGTCATGTTGATTTGTTTAATATTTATCATGAAGTAAACGTGTGTACTAAATATGTTGAAGAGTTTATGAAAGTTGATTTTTAAAAATTCTGTAGCTATAATAAGTTTCTTAACTGTCTGTTATTTGAAATAACGATCATTTTCAGAGATTTTCATATCATGTATTTGAGAAAGATTTCCTTCTCTTTAACTGAATAGGAAGTAGGAATTTCAATTTCAATTTTTTTCCAAGATGTAAAATTTTTATAAATGGACAATTAACTCTGACTTTATTCTTAAATAGTTGTATTTGAAGTATATACCTTATTCTGTTCTACTTTTGGGGGAAGGATGGTGAGGACTCATGGATTGAGGACAAGGCTTGAGTCATTTTTTGAGTTTGTAGTAATAGAAAATTTTTCTTTGCAGCCTACAAAAATATAGTCAAGGGTCTGACTTTTTTTATTGTCATTATTTCCAAGCTATGCTTCCGAACTAAATATTGCTTATCTCCAACCCTCCATTACAAATATACCAAAAAAGATGTGATGGCTAATCAGATCAAGGTTTTTTCAAAGATCAAAGAAAGATAAACTTTGATATGTTCCTGTTCTTTGAAAATAGAGTTTAGATAATGTGTTGTTGTTGTCTTTGAGAATGAACTATTAGGATTTAGATTTGTAGGAATAGTGCACATTCTTCTAATAGCAAATGTAAAGCATTTAGAACATTTGTTTTCTCTTTAATCATGATTACAAAACAAAAATAAGATTTGGGAGTGTCAAGTTCTACTTTAAAAAATAATTACTTGGTTAGCTTTGGCTGCAACCAAAATAGAATTGCAAATGTTATGTAATTCTGTAAAAAATATCAAGTGATAACAAGGGTGGATTGGTCTAAGTTTTGATCAGATACCCACATTTTTTCCATGTTCATTTTATTTTGTATCTACTGTGATGTCTTTGTTACTAAAAAGAATTAGGAGTATTTTTTTACTAGGTACTTTTAAAAAGGTTTCTAGGTTAATCAGAGGAAAATCCCTTTACATCTCCTAGCTCTCTTAATTTTGGTGTGACTTGTAAGATGCTCCACTTTTCTTTAAGTCGGTGCACAGTGACTTCTCCATTTAGTCAACGCAAAATTTTATTTATTACATTCTTACCAAGAATATCTAGATATGCCTTTTATTATTTTTTTTACCATAATATTTTCTTAGTAAGTTGGGTTCAATTATTATGAGTTGTGTAATATTCTCATAGTTGTTTTAATGATTTGTGGAACTGTTGGACTAAAAAGAATCCCCACCCATTTGTGAAATTGGGTTCTTACTCTGAAATTCAACAAGCTTTCAAATCCAGAGGTGTTTCTTAAGTTTAGTTCAAACTGTTTTGATAGTAAAATCTGATGGGAACTGATAGGAATTTACTTGTGGTGCTTTTTTATCATATTCATTTGTATTCATACTTTTCACTGCAGAAACAATGTGTTTCTGCAGTTTGTATTCATACTTTTCACTGCAGTAACAATGTGTTAACACCTTACTGGAGATATTAATGTAATAAACATGCATATACCATGCTTCCCTTCTAAAATCTTTAAACAATCTAAATTCTACAACATACTAAGTTCCAAAATTTTATGTAAGGGATTACCAATTTGTGCAATATTGATTTCGTGTTCTATTGCAGGATTGTTTTCAGGATGAGTGTTTTTCTGCAGGAGTCATGAATAAGCTATGGGTACCTATATGATAAGCTAAGCTTCAGCTTGATGATTTTATAGCCTTAATCAGCATCTGCTAAAAGTTAGTCTTTCTTTTAAACATGATATAATTTTCAGAATATGTTTTTGTGTATATAAATCATATATATTAATCAGTTATTCATAAAGGACTTCTGAGACATTCTACTTACCAGATACTAGCCAGACAAATTTCTTTAACTTTGATGTCAACTTAATTATAGAGACTAAGGTTGATTGCAGTAACAGAAATTAAAATGAACGGAAATTCAAGCATTTTCCATTATTTTAATTTTTTTTTTAAGCTGTAGGTGCAAAAAATTCATTACATCAGATTTTATTATTGGTATTGGATATGGCTTGAATTTGTTTCCAGTTTTTCCTGTGTCACATCCTTTTTTTCCCTCTTCCTCATTATACTTTGGATTTATGTGTGAGGAAGTTAAGAAAGTTAGTAGGTAGTGTTAAACTAGAGGGCCTGGCTACCCTACGCAGGAATGGAAGAAACTTGTTAGACAGTTTCTTGTCCTTTTGTGTTCTTTAGGGTCACCAGCCCATTGTTTCAGTGATTGCTGTAGTTGCTCATTTTCAATATGCATTAGTTTTTTTTTAAACAATTCAACAGTTTCGTATATTCTAGGGAATAGTTTAGAAAGTTTAATAATGTCATTTGATATGGAAAATTGATATTTTCTCTGAAACTTCCTGTTCTGTGCCATTGTGCTTGTCTCTTTTCACCTCTGTCCTTGGTACTTAATTGATTCGTTACATTAGTGATGTGGTATAAATTGACTATCATAAATATATATGCTCATTATTGCTGGATAGTGAAATAAATTAAATAGGCTTTTGTCCTAGATTTTTCTTATTCTGAATGTGACCCAATACTTGTCAGACTTCCATATAGTCTATAAAAGAAAGACAAAATGAAAGATGAATTTAGTCTTAATTTCATTATTAAGTTAAAATCAAGTGTCTGATTTAAAAAGAAGCATGTTCTTTTAGAAAAACATTGCCTCTAGGGTACTAGGTTATAATTTAAGCTATATGACACAAAATAACATTCCTTTTTTAAAAAGTGTATTTTAACGTAGTTACATATATGCATCTCGTAAGTGTTATATTAACTAAAACCATTATACCAACTTCATTGACTTATTATTTAATCAGGTTGGGAATGTCTGCCATCTTCTGACTTAAATTTGTTTATATTGTTTTGCAAGTTATTCACAAACTTTGGTGGTTTCATTTGTGTCAGCGTTGTGTGTGTGTGTGTGTATGTATATACATATGTGTGGTTTTTTTTTTCTCATATTTTCAACAGATTCAGAAGGGAGTGGTAATGGAAGTGAAGATCCCTCAAAAGACAGTGGAGAAGGTTCCTGTAGTGATTCTGAAGAAAATATTTTAGAGGAAGAACTAAATGAAGATATTACAGTAAAAGAAGAGCAACTTAAAAATTCTGCGGAAGAAGAAATTTTATCATCAGAAAAACAGTTAATTAAAATGGAAAAGAAGGAGGAAGAGGAGAATGGGGAAAGACCTAGAAAGAAAAAGGAAAAAGAGAAGGAAAAAGAAAAAGATAGAGAGAAGGAGAAAGAGAAAGAAAAAGAAAAGGAAAGAGAGAAGGAGAAAGAAAAAGCAACAGTATCTGATAATGTGGCTGCTCCTGCTGCCCCCATCACACCTGCCACAAGTCCACCTCCTACTAACACGTCTCCTTCTGTCCCTACTACAACAACCACTGTGGAGGAACAAGTCAGTGAGCCAAAAAAGTGGAACCTTCGTCGAAATCGACCACTGTTGGATTTTGTATCCATGGAAGAGCTGAATGACATGGATGACTATGACAGTGAAGATGACAATGATTGGCGGCCTACTGTAGTAAAGAGAAAGGGAAGATCTGCATCTCAGAAAGAAGGAAGTGATGGTGACAATGAGGATGATGAAGATGAGGGAAGTGGAAGTGATGAGGATGATAATGATGAAGGCAATGATGAAGATCATAGCAGCCCTGCCAGTGAAGCAGGTTGCAAGAAGAAGAAGAGTAAAGTTCTTAGCAGAAACAGTGCTGATGATGAGGAACTGACCAATGATAGCCTGACACTATCTCAAAGCAAGAGTAATGAGGTAGATCAACCCAATTTTTATGATATCTGTCTGTCTGGGGAAAAGGGAATTCTTCTCTTAAGTCATTCTACTCTTACTATTAAGTGGCTTCCTTGAACTCTATTTCTAGACAGCTGTGGGAGTGAGTGAGCACCCTCTCACCATAGCATTTATTCATTTGGTCAGTCAACCTTTTTGATTATCTACTATTTGTCACCATCCTCAAGGAACTCACAATCACCGTCCTCAAGGAGACCCAGTCTATAGATTTAGAGAAATGTATTTATGTCTATAAACTTGGGAAATGGTAGCGTTTTCCATTCCCTTTCTATTCCTCAACCCCACTGTTCATAGGACTGCTAAGTGGAGCCGAGTGGATTATGAAACAAAGGTCACCTTTCAACTTAGTTATGTCCATATCCAGATAAAATTAGACTTTTAGAATACTGCAGATCAGGGCTAGAGACAGCCTAATGATTATCTCAGACTTTTAGAGATGCATTTTAAAGGTTAGATTCTTTGCTAATTATCACACCCATCATCTGAATAGTCACCAAATCTTTTAGGATGTATGGGAATATATGTGAACTATATGTTTACATATAATTAGTGAATAATTTCTACAAAGAAATGAGAAAAAAAGCAAACTATCACAAAACACATTTCTGTCATAAACCTACAGTAATGATTCAGTTCTTCCACTTGAAGTTCTACTGTTGAAAGTTAGGTTTATCCCAAGATGCAACATGCAAGACTCTTCAGTCAAACATTTGTGTCTCTGTCTGTGTGTTTATGTATGTTTTTCAAGAGAAAAATCGAGCTGTCATTTTACATGTAGATGTACCTGTTACATCACATGTAGAGCTATAATATTTAAGTCATTTCTGTTAATGTGTTTATGGTCACCAAAATTCACTTTTTTAGCACTTATGTTTTGTTTTTTCATTTCATTGAAGTTGACTAAATTGGTAGAAAGATTTTCCGTCTTTGCTTTATTTGCCCTTTTAGATTTCTTCTGCATACAAGTTTTACATAGCAATGATTATCTGTTTTAACTAAGTTTTACTTAAAAATTTAATGATTTTTCTTACCAAAATAATTCAGGCTCTGAGGGGTTACATATATCAGTAGATGAGAAACAGCAAATTATAAATATTGGTGATTGTTACCTGCTTCCAAAGCTATCATTTTTTATCTTTGGGTAACGAAAATTATCATTGGAATATAATATTTACAATGATATTGCAAAGCAATTTCGTATTACCAATGCCAGTTTAGGGAAACAGAGTATGGAAAGTTCAGTGTTCATATCTGATTTAGACATGTTATTTTATAGTACTTAGCACTCATCCCATATTTACTGAATAAGATTACCTTTGGAGGTACCACTTCCTTTGTTTTTATTAGGCTGACATTCATAAAAGTAGGTGAACTAATGACAGAGGCAGTATAGATTAAATTTTATGTTAAAGGATAGGGAACACCTGCATATATTCTGCAGGTAGAATATGTGTAGAAATTTATCACATATGCATTAATCATTTGTTAATAATCTTTAATACGTGCTCTTTTAGAGGTTATATAGACTATCCTTTTTGATTCATTTGAAGACCACCTGTGTTGTTTAGTTTTTACTACTAATAGATAACTTTGATAAATAATTGTACTTCCTGTATCTAAGCCAACATTCCCAGAGGAATGAGATTCCAGAGTACTTTTTAGAATACTGCCTTGTTAAGGTTGTCAAGAAGTTTTTCTTTAAGTGGCTAAATTCTTTCTTTTTGTGTTTCTTTTGCTGTAGTCTATGCAGAAGTATAGAATGACTTTAAAAAGTAAATTGCCCTTTATATTATTCTGCCTGAAAACTTTGCAACTGTTCCTCC
>PVHY01003164.1:0-51922 GCA_004024945.1 Uropsilus gracilis | reverse complement strand
TCATAAGTCAAATTTCAGACCTTCTGAATCACTCTGTTTTGACAATTTTCCACCATGTATCTTATGCACACTAAACTTAACCCCACTAACAAAATGAAGGAGTAGCCTTGAATGCTTATTACTAGGCTATCTGAACTTTAAGATATCTGAACTTTAATTTTCAAGACTACCATAGGTTGCACTTAGCACCTGTTTATTCAGAAAGAGAGGAGAAAAAAACCAAGCTTACTAGTTAGGGCAGCCTCATACCTTCCACTTTTGTGAGAGACTTTATAGTAGTCCCTATAGTAAGTAACTCTCATAGTCATCTGGGAGCTGTCTTCGGTAGACTCTAACTGCATCCTCAGGTGACAGCTGAGGAATCATTTTGGTATGGTAACATCATTCTGCATAGGAATTAGTATATCTACTACTTGACATAGCAGTGTCATTTTTTTCATATCTGTACCAATGGGATATATTACATTTTTTGCTGGAATGTAGTTAAATATAGAATGATTCTTTCATAATGTGTGGACTTTCATTTTTGTTTTTCCTTTCTTTTTTGTAATGAGTTATATGTCATGTCTGTCTATTCATATAATAATTAATCAAGATTCCTAGAAGTGAGATTGCTGATAAAAAGATAAGTATATTTAAACTTTCAAAAAACTGCCAGATTGACCTTCAAAAAGATTGTTTTAAGTATTTATGTTTTTACCAATACTATACAAATTGTTCCACAATATTATATATTAGTAATTTTCCTTTTGATTTTTTTAGAGTTTTAAGTGTTTTCCACTCTGTCCCTCCACCTTTTAACATTGTGGTTTTTCATTACCTCTAATGTTTATTTTTTATATAGTCACATCTGCATATCTTTACTACTTTTTCCATTGCAAAATAATTTTTCCCCTAAAGCATAAGAAGCAGCTAAGGGGCTTTGTTTTAATAGAGGTGCCTAAGTCATATACTTCCATATTATATTTCAGACATGTGATTTTTCCTTAAACATCTCATGGATAAACATGGAATTCTTGAATGCTTTATTTTAAAGAAAGCTATCTGTCCAGCACAATATAATACATGAATATTAAATAAAATGTGGAGCATGTAGAATGTAGAGTAGAAAAAGTATTTTGAATAGCCTTAATATTCTAACAACTTGGTTAGTGTTTTGACATACTTCGTGTTTTCATTCTTTTTCTGTTTAAAAAATATGCTTATTTCTAAGTAATCACAGGAGAGACTCTTAAGCTGAGGTTTTGCTGAAAGATAGTACTCCCATTTTGCTTATTAAAAATATATCTTCTACTTTTCAGTGTACTCATTTCATCTGAATGAATGTTAATAGATCTCTTTTTTTTGAAAATTCAAGGATTAGAATTTGTCAGTATAAATACCTTTGTGACAAGATCTTGTAACTGATTTGTTATTTGTTTCTTACCCCTCCCTGTGATTTCAGTTATATTGATATACTGATGCATTTTATCTGAAGAAAAATGTCAGATATATCATAGCACAGGACATAATACTAGCTATGACATAGTACATCACATTAGTTAGTGGTCTTGTCAATGTAACCCTTAGGATTAGTTGCGCTGCATTCAGCGAAATAGGTCTGTTAAGTGCTGTCCCCTCCCCAGTTGTTTATTTTTCAGTTCGCTATTAGCCTAACCCTGACCATTTTTATTTCTTAGTATGCAAAAATATATCCCTATTTGGTGTTACTGGATAGTAAAGTGATGTTCAACTTTCGTTTGGACTTTTATGCTTTAGGATGTATTTGTGACAGGTGTCATAGATACTCTAAGTTCTTTTCTCATTAATAATAATTCTCATTAAAAAAATTTATACATAGTGAATTTTACCATAAAATCTGATGGTAGGATGTTAAGTACAGAGAGATAATTTAAAATTTTTAAGTGGTAACTTTTGTGTTATTTTTTCTATTCTATATTGAGAGATAATGGATAAATGCATATTGTAGATGAGCTAACTCAGCCGTGGGGATGCAGTTTGTCCAATATTACATAGTTAGGAAGTGTAAGACCAGTTTAGATTATTCATACCTTTGTGCAATTCAGTACAACTATTATCATGTTTTATATTATTTTTCCTAATATTTGATATTGTGTATGTTGCATGTGTTACTCAGATATTGATACTGATTTGGATGGCCTTAAAAGCATGTTTCTCTATTTGAAAACATGAAAAAAATCATGAGATGAATTTTATGTCTCAATTTTTTATTTTATATGTTTACCATTATGAAAAGTTTTTTTCTCCCCATGATCATTTTGGGGATATACTTTTTGCCTCTTAGGTAGAAGAGAGGAAATATTGTTTTGTGGTTGTTTAAATTCTGTTTAGTATGGAAGAAAAAGATGGCTTGTAATGTCAAAATTCTGTTTTGTATGGAAGAAGAAGATGGCTTGCAATGGTTAAAAATGGATTATAGTTTATTTAAAGTGCTAAATCTGGTCTAGAGCACAGTAAACCCAACAAGTATGTCAGAGAAACACAGGAAAAGTGGGAGGTGAAAGTGGCACAGAATTTTGTAAAATTACAGTGGGGGTTATTTTCCAAGGGGCACTCAAGGGGAAAAAGAAATAGTTATCCATTTGTTGGTTGCTCTTGGAACTTACATGATACTGGTCTTCTAGATTACAAAGTAACGATTTTCTAGGAAAGGCCCTTTTTTCTTTTTTCTTTGTAATCATTTTTGAGGAGGTTTGTAGTTGGTCTAATGACTATAAATGTTTTATTTATATGGCATATTGTTTAAGAAAGAAATGAACTTTGCTTTACTTAAAGGTGAACTGCCCTGATTTACTTTGATTTTGGTGAATGAAGTGAATAAAATGGATAGATCATTGGAGACTTTATTGTCTTGATAATTGCCTAATTTGTTTGAATTCTTCCTCCTGGAAGAATTTGCTTCAAACAAACATTATTTTATAAAGAAAATAGATTTTTTTAATTGCTTAGCCTTTTGAGAAAACAGATTGAATATTTTTTATTATTTTTCTTGATTGCATATCTTGCTTACTGTTGCCTTCCTTGACTGAAAAATTTTCTTGGTGACTTCAAGCTGCTTAAAAGAAGAAAGTAGGATTTCTTTTCATTTTGTGATTTGTCACCTTAAAAATGCCTGTCTGCACAGAGGTGAAGGTAATAATTACCAATCACAATGTAATGGTAACAGAGAAATCAGGATTTTGATCTCATTGTTTTTATTGTGTACTATATGCCTTTAAAATTTTTCTCTTGGGTATTTTTTTAATCTGATCTAGATTATGTTGGGATTCATTTCATAAAACCTCTCAGTAGCATAAAGATGACGGTAACTGCAGGATTTGCTTGAGGCATCTTATATTAAGTCATAGTTGCAAATCAATTTTTTTAATCATTGTTATATTTTTTAATTAAGTAATTTATATACATTTCACATCTTTGTGATCTCCGTGGTTCACCCCTACCCTCCCTGACTGTTCCCACCCTGTTCCGGCTCCCTGCCCGAGTTGTGTACTTTTAATTTAGTTGTTAGCTTGTTTTGACTTTTCTTCATGACTTTTTATCTTTCCCATGTCCCATATAATAGTGAAACTATTTGGTTTCTGTCTTTTTCTTTTTGACTTGTTTTTGCTAATATGATTTCTTCCAAATCCATCCATGTTATCATAAAATCATCCAATGTGTCATTTTTAATTGATGAGCAATATTCCGTTGTGTATGTGTGTGTGTGTGTGTGTGTGTATATATATATATATATATATACCACATTTTTTTAATCCAGTTATTTATTTTGGGACATTTCAGTTGCTTCCATGTCCTTGCAATTATAAATAGTGCTGCAATAAACACCCAAGCACAGGTGTCCCTTTGTACAAGCGTTGAGGTCTCCTTTGGGTAGATTCCCAAAAGAGCAATTGGCTGGGTCAAATGTTAGTTTTATTTTCATTAATTTTAGGTCCCGCCACACAGCTTTCCATAGAGGTTGGACCAGTTTACATTCCCACCAGCAGTATAAGAGTGTTCCCTTCTCTCCACATCCTTGCCAGCACTTGTTGTTGCCCGTTTTTTTGATGTGGGCCGTTCTTACTGGTGTAAAGTGGTATCTCATTGTGGTTTTGATTTGCATTTCCCTGATTGCTAGTGATGTTGAACATTTTTTCAAATGCCTGTTGGCCATTTGTATTTCCTCTTTGGAGAAGAGTCTTTTTAATTCTTCTCCCCATTTTTTAAATGGGGTTTTCACTTTGTTAAGTTGTATGAGTTCTTTGTGTACCTTTGTTATCAGACCCCTATCACTTGTGTGGAGGGCAAACATTTTTTCCCACTTGGTTGGATTACTTTTTCTTTTCTCTGTTGTCTCTTTTGCTGTACAGAAGCCTTTTAGTTTGTTGTAGTCCCATCTGTTTATGTTTTCCTTCATTTTTTTTTACCAGTTATAGATGTATCCAGAAATGAATTTCTGAATTGTAATTCATGGAGGGTTTTGCCCACATTTTCCTCTATGTATATTATGGTTTCCAATCTTTTTTTTTTGTTTGTTTGAGACTAGGTCTCGCTATTTGCCCATGGAACCACAGGCTCATGTTGCCCGGGGTACCACGGACTTAAGCAATCCCCAACCTCAGCTTCCCAGGTAGCTGGGATTACAGGTGCGTGCCACCATGCCCAGCTATTTTTTGGGACTAGGTCTCACTGTGTTGCCCATAGCGGGACTCAAACCACGATCCCTAGCCCCAGCCGCTTCATAGGCTGAAGCTTACAGGCACTAGCCACCGTGCCCAGCTTTTTTTCTTTTTTTTTTTTTTAATTTCTTTTAATTTTTTTCTAAATTCTTATAAATTCTTACATAAGTAAATATAGGTAAATGGTTACTGAGATGCCTTCCCTCCTCCACCCCCTACCATTTTGTGTTCACTCAGTCTCTACTCTCATTGTTCTTTTTTGATTTGTGTTGGGTTCATTGGTCCTTTGGTCTCTTTTTCGATGGCTGTGTCCATTTGTCAGATGAGGGACTGTGTTCCAGGGCCATGGTACATTGTGCTTGATGATTTGTAGGCCTTAGCTTTGTATTGGGCAGCCAGTCCATGCTCATTTGGGATCTATCAATGTCTTCTAGTTGCTGGCTCCTATGGTTTCTGGTCTTTACATCTACATCTTTTATCCATTTTGAGTTGATTTTAGTACATGGTGTGAGGGAGCTGTCTTCGTCCATTCTTTTGCATGTATTGGACCAGTTTTCCCAGCACCTATTTAATGAAGAGGCTGTCCTTGTTCCAGTCTAAGTTTTTCACACCTTTGTCGAAGATTAGCTGACTATGTATGTATGGTTTTATTTCAGGGCACACAATTCTGTCCCCTTGGTCTGAATGTCTTGTTTTTGTACCAATACCAAGCTGTTTTAATTACTATGACTTTGTGGTATAGTTAGAAGTCTGAAATTGTAATACCTCCATTTTCTTTTTTTCTGGCCAGGAGGCTTTTTGGTATTCGAGGTCTTTTGTTGTTACATATGAATTTCTGTAATTTTTGTTCTCTTTTTAAAGAATGTCATTGGAATTTTTAACGGGATTGCATTCTGTAGATTGCTTTTGGTAGGATGGCCATTTTGATGATATTAATTCTTCCAATCCATGAGCAGGGAATGTTTTTCCATTTCCTTATGTCTTCTATCTCTTTTAGCAGTGTTTTAAAGTTTTCTCTGTACAGTTCTTTCACATGTTTTGTTAGGTTTATTCCCAGGTATTTAATTTTTTTTGGTGTGATGGTAACTGGGTTGGTTTTTCTGATTTCTTCTTCTATTTTGCTTTTTGGGTATCAGAAAGCTACCTACTTCTGTGAATTGATTTTGTATTGGGCTGCCTTACTGAACTGGTTTATTATTTCAAGTAGTTTTTCTGTGTATTTTTTGGGGTTTTCTATATAGAGAATCATGTCATCTGTATATAATGACAACTTCAGTTCCTCTTGCCAATCAATTTTTTTTTTTTTTTTGAGATTAGGTCTCACTATTTTTACCTGTGGAACCGCACGCAGGCTCTCATTGCCTGGGGTACCACGGACTCAAGCAATCCCCAGCCTCAGCTTCCCAGGTAGCTGGGATTACAGGCATGCGCCACCATGCCCAGCTAATTTTTTGGAGCTATGTCTTGCTACGGGCCCCAGGCAGGACTTGAACCGTGATCCCTAGCTCCAGCCACTTCATAGGCTGAAGCTTACAGGCACAAGCCACTTTGCCTGGCCTGCAAATCAATTTTTAATTTTTTGCCTACAAGGCTATTCTACTCATCTGTATTGAATGATGATATTGTGTAAATTAAATACTTTCAGGTCATTATTGACCTTAGTCATATCTAATAATAGTTACTTTAAAATTCTCTACCAATTGTATATGAATTTCCCCCCCTGAGTCATTAGACACAGTCACATTCTCTCTCTCTTTCTCTCTCTCTCTGTTTCTCTGTTTCTCTCTGTCTCTCTCTCTCTCTTCACACACACACACACACACACACACACACACATACACACACACACACACACACACAGTCACTCCCTCTCCTTCCCCCCCCACAGTTACTTTCTCTCTCATCTTTGAGTATCTTTGATACTCAAATTTAGGCTCCTGTTTTCTATTTATAACTGGTTCAGATAATCACCTGATCTTACATTATATGCTTCTTGTGAATGTATATAAACTTATTTAGGTGGTGAAACCTTTTAAGAGATGATTGTCTTTATGTATGTTTCTTATTGTGCTTTTTCTATGTGTTCAGGGTGTTTTGGAGGTCTTCCGTATAATTTATGTCTTCCGTATAATTTTGCACTAAGATTACCTCTAGAATGAACTGGTCAGAAGTATCTTAGGATGGTTAATATTTGACTATTTGTGGAAGCTGCAAATATTGAGAGGTAATAAATATAACTTAGGAGATCAGAGATACGCTTAAGCATATAAGTGACAGCATACGTCTGGACTGGAATGAAGGTGTAATCTATTTTATTATTAGCTTAAATACTTTTGCTAAAGGATATTTTATCATGAAGAAAGTCTTTCTAGAAGAGAAATTGCATGGTCTGAGGTTGGAGTGTGTTCAGCATCTTTTTAAAAAAGAAAACTGGAAAAAAAAAACTGGTTAGAAGTCATGATTATTATAGTTATCAGAGGACTTTCTATAGTAAATAATTTATCATAGTTTTGTTTTTTTTTTTAATAGCCTGGGTGAAATTATCTCTTAACTTCTCAGTTCTGGTTTGTCAGAGTCCTTGTTTATCAGTTCCTTGTTGGTGCCAATACATTCTTCTTGGTATGTTTTTACTGAAAACTAATTATTCATGATAATGGATGTGATGTTGCTTTTTAATGTGCTTGGTTGGTTTGTCAGGGACTGGAGTCTTTCATAGACAAAACTGAGTTTCAGGAATTTTAATGATGAGAAACTTGGTTTACCAAGATGTTGACAGTTATTACTGTCTAAAAATTTCATTGGACAGCTGTATACTCTTTCATGCTCAAAATCAAGGAAAAGTTTTGACTTTCTAAGAATTCTAGCCAGATCTAGAAACCCAACTAATTCAATAAAAGCTGTTATTCCAGACATGCATATTTGAATTAGTAAGGAAATTTTTGCTTTTAATAATGCAAAGGTATAATATGTTCTGCTCTAAAATATAAGGAATCACAGTAAATGATCTTGTTCAGTACACACGTGATTTTTTAAAAAGTACTCACATTACCTACTTAAATAATTTAAACCCCCTCAGAGAGTTATTAATAAATGGCATAAAAGGGAAGTAATGTCTTATTTTCATTCAGTTAAAAAGTTTAACATAAGACAGGAATTAAAATTGTTTAAAAAGATCAAGTACATCATATAGCTTGAGATTGAGTTGTGAAAGGGACTCACCTTGTCTAACCCTTGACTGTTTAAATAATCTTAAGATTTAGTTGATGTGTATTTCTTACTAATACTTTGTATTTGATTGTGTGAGTTAGTTTAAATCTGCCACCCCCAAAATTAGATCAGAGTTGTTTTTTTTTTTTAAATTTTTTAGTGTTTGTTTGGCATGGACATGGTCTTACATCTACAATTAAGTGTCTGGTACAAAAAGAGCTCAATAAATTTTACCAGTAGTTCTTAGACTTAGTCTGTTTTCGTAATGAAAATGCCTTTAGTTTTAATTAAGACATTTTAGAAACTCAAAATTTGTCCTCTCCTATAATGCTTTTCCAGTAAATCTAAACTGATAGAAAAGAGTCATTAATTTCATAGTAGAGACCATGATATGTGAAAAAGTCATTTTATAAAGTGGTTTCATTTCTGGGTCTTAATTTTAATTTTCTTATAAATCACTAAATTTTCAGAGTGCCTTACCTTCTCTTATTCTTTCATGGTTTTTAAAAGTGTGAGTATAAAAAGTAATCTAATTTTTTTTTTTTTTTTTTTTTAGGTTGCTATGGGGTTGATGGGGAAAGTGACTCTATTATGAGTTCCGCTTCTGAAAATTCCACTGAACCTTGGTTTTGTGATGCCTGTAAATGTGGTGTTTCCCCTAGCTGCGAACTATGTCCTAATCAGGATGGAATTTTCAAGGAGACAGATGCTGGAAGGTTGTCATAATTCTGTTGTGTGAATATTCTTGATTTAAAATGTGTTTACATCTAACTAATTCTGTTTATGACTTTCTTCTATTTATGATTTCTGAAAGTGTTTGCATACTTTCATTTGACTACTTTGTTGTATCTTTCCAGCATACAGTAACTGGAACTGGCTGTACTACTGGCTGATGAGGAGAAAAACCATTTGATAGTTATTTGCCATTAATCCATCATTTCACTTATGATTGTATCATGAGAGGGATAATAAAGTTTCCCATTTTTATAGGCACAGTACCTGAGGCCCATATCATTAAGTCATTTTCATTTGATCAAGACCACAAATGGGAGATTAGTCAAATTTGAACCCAGATCTACTTGAGAGTATATTTGAAGAGACAGACCCATACATTATATAGAAGGGGAATTAATTTAAAAAGTTGGCGAAGTTGTGATAAAGAGTAGCCATAAGATATAAAAGAACTGTTATGAATATCCTAGGTTAGAGAGAGTATCTGGGGAGTGACAAAATTAGAAGGAAGACCCCTTCCTTCACTTTGGGATTTAGATCTTGTTGGAGAATTCGGGATGTCATAGAAGTTGGTCGCAGTTGTGGCTACTGTCCACAGCTTGAGCCTGGAATGAGCAGTGTCTGTATTGAGAGGACCACACAAGAGTCATTCCAGACTGAATCTGTGTGGCTCCTATAGGATGGTGCATCTGACAGGTACAGAGCACTGTTGTTCCTTTTGTCCTTCTTAGAAGCCCTTTCTTTCTACAGACCCTCTTAATAACATGCTCACTGTCAAGGGGAGATGCTGAAGGGATATTGTTCTTTAGTGCAGAGCAGATAGTAAATGTTGAATTTGGAACTGAGAGACAATAAATAAGGAACTGTCACTAAGATGTTTTCTTTTCTCTATATTCACATGCATCTTTATTAACATTTGCAGAGTTAACATCTTTCATGGCTTCCCAGCAGACTACCATCTGAGATTGGTAACTGAAATATAAGAGTAGTTCGTAATGTTTTCTGTGTTCTGGATCCCTACTTTAAACTCAGTATAAGTGTGGATACCCAGTTTATGCATGTTTAATATTTCAGTAAGAACAAGAAAACCGCCTGTGCAAAATGTTACTGTTTCAAATATTTTGACATAGAATAGAGAAAATACATTTTATTCTAAAGTACAGATGAAACTTTAAAATAATACATTTTAATTAATTAATTAATTATGCCTTTTATTGTATAAGTTTTGTTTACATTTCTTTTTTTCTTGCCTTATGGGTGTTCCTCTGTACCTCTCCTTCTCCTTGTTCCCTCCTCTGGTCACTCCATCTCTTCTTTCACTGTTATTGGTCAATTTTTATTCCTTTGGATTCTTCCTCTTCTTTCCAGGAGCAATGTTCTTTTGTCAGGTGTAGTAATGTTTTCCAGATGAATATTTGTTGCAGGCAGCCAGTTCATGCCATGTTTGTGTCTGTTCATTGCCTCCTCCTTCTTACTCATCGTCCGCTCTGACCCAGATTTGCTCCTTCTTTGCTTTGTAGTTCTGGTCACTGGCATTGGCAGCATTTCTTCCAGCCGATGTTCGTGTAGAAAGTTTCTTAAGCACTGGCAGGTGGTTGATCTGGTTAGTTGTGGGGCCATCTGTCTCTGTGGTTTTCCTTTCCCCATGAAATGGGAGGGTGTCTAGCTTGCACTGAAGACATCTCTGAACCGGAGATTCCGTTTCCATCTGTGAAGACCTCGGTGGTTGTTTTTCTGATAGTTCGTATCTATAGTTGGTCTCACAGCCCTGTATCCCATGAGTCTGAAATGTTCGTTTGTTCGGGCCTATCCTTTCTCCTCACTTCCATCTTGATGTGTATTTGCTGCTGAATTAATGATTTAGTTGTTTCTGGTGAGGATTGACAGGATTTGGAGAAGACCAGAGGAGTTGACCCCTCCTGACCTGCTACCCTCCATCAAGCCCACCACCATCACAAACCCCCCCCCATTGGTCTGCATCTGGCGGGGGGCCAGGGTTCCTGTGCTTAGCTCCATGACGAAGCCAGGAGGAAGGGTGGGGATTAAATTTAATACATTTTAATTTAAAGTAAAAGTTTTTTTTTCTTATTTTTGCCTAAATAGATATTCCTTTGAGAAATATTGACAATACAACATGGTTAGGATAGAATAGTCTCTAACCTATCTATGTATTGATATCTAGAAAAAGATCAATAAAATTCTTACCTGTTTCCTCATTATTAATCTCCAAAATGAAATAAATATCCTATCTGAAAAATGACTTGACAAACTGACACAAATATGTGTCTATATTGTAGACATGGGTATTATTTTACATTTGAACTGACTTAGACCTAGAATTAGGAAATTTAGGAAAGTATTGGAAGTGTGCTTTCAAGCTGGACTACTTTTATTTGGATTCTAGTTTTTTTGTTTTTTCTCACTAACTGCAATTTTAGACAAGTGATTTAACCTTTCTGTATCTCATGTTCCTAAGTATTTTAGGGAGGAATAGATGAGTGATTCAGTTAGAACATTTTTGGGAACATAGTAAATACAGTACTGCTACCACTACCCCTTTACTAGTCTACTTATTTAAGGTAATCGTAGAGTACCACCTGCATAAATTCTTTCTGATAACTCTTCTGTCCAGAATATTGGAATTATGGTGATAAATTGTGATGAATATGTTAGGCAGCTTTGGAAAACAACTTCTTTTGTGAAAGATAATGTTTTACCTTCTTGTTAATAATTTGAGAGTTCTGTTGGAAAACTAAAAATAGTTTTCTCCTCATGTTTTGATCATCTCCAAAGTACCTTGTAGAGTTGTTTCTTAATGTAGAGAAGGAAGACCTCTGGCTATTTAAGTTTACTGAGAAATACTTGTATTGACTCCTATAACTCTCACATATGTAGTTACTTTCCATAATGGTGCAGCCTGCAAAAGTTCTTTTAATACTATGTAAACATTTTACTTGTGTTGAAGTCTACACTTGCCTATAGGCTATCATGGAAATTATAGGTCTAACAATGGAAAAGGAAGTAAAAGAAAGTAGTGGTACTCGTTTGATTCAAAGCAGCAACATTAACAAAAACCAAGATTTGACTGCCCATTTAGTATTCTTGCTTCAAACAGGGCACAGGAGGAAGGAACAATGTATGGAAAGTATGGAAAAGGTTTTGAAATTCACTTCGGTCACATTGATTTATTAGACTTTTTAACCCTCAGCCTCTGTGAGAAGCCCAAAATTTTGCATAGGAAAGGGTATGACAATGTGAGAAAACCATCAGTAAATTCTTGTGTTTAAATTTCATTTCTTAGGGAGAGTATTTTACTCTGTATTAAGTAATTTTATAAAACTGATTATGGGGAAGATAGCTTGCAGACAGTGTGTGCTGCAAGCTCTTCAAATACATCATTTTGCAAGCACTCTACATGATGCTCTGTTTCTAGTAGACACTTAATTACTAACTTAATGAATAAATAAAGGAATGAAAATAGCATATTAGAAATGAATTTGTCTTATGTATTATACAGACACTACAAATACAGGCCTGTTAAAATCAAATTGTTTGATTTCCATTCTGAAATGAGTCTTTAGGGAAAGTATCATTCTACTAGTGTGTTAAAATATGTGAATTTAAAAGAATCATTTATCGTTTCTATGCTAGAATGACAACTCTGTTTTTTTGTGAATTTGTGTGTGTTTGGTTTCTGTTCCTCCTCAGTCAGCATCTGTCATAGCTTCAAGCAAAAATGGATGGTAAAGTAACAAGGAATATTGCTCTTTTTTGATTTCTTGATTTATCTTAATTACAAGGTTCTAAAATATGGGCAACTAAAAACAAAAATCTAAAACTAAACTGTCTCAACTGTTTGATATATATTTTAATAAAGACTCCATTTGGCATCTTCACATGAGTGGTTGGGGGAAATGATATACTTGGGTGACAATCACATTGGAATGGCAGTTTTAATCTGCAGAAATTGTGTGACTTGTACAAAAACATTTTAAGAAGGTCAGTATGAAGCAAGCAGCCAGCTGTTGAGTTTATCAAAGATAAACTCCTACAGAGCACAGCAACATTTAATACACCAGTGGAGCATGAAAAACCTGCGTAAATTAAATTGAGAAAGCAGCTGCTTGTTGAAGATGTGTATCTTTATATTGAACTCCACAGGATGCTTTGGGAGGGTTGGATTAAAGCATTTTATCAAGAACATCTCAAAACTTTGTATTTTCTTTATTATAAAAAAGATAATTTTTAAGAATTTGTACTATTTTTCCTAGTAACTCTATAAAATGATTCTTAGTCTTTAAAATTCATGATGCATCACAGAACAGAACTATGTAGCAATCATAGCCTCTGTGATAAAGCAGAATTTGTTACTAATATGTTCAGAAGGTTAAGCTAGGGTAGCCATCTATTTTTACCTTTTTTTTTTGTTTTTAATTTCAAGTCCATTAATTGTATACATTGGTTATAAGCAGACAAAAAGGTGGCAAATGCAGTAAAAATATTCATAGAAGATTTTCAAAATGTATTTAAAATCAAGTTTTATTTTGTTTCTTTTAGGTTACTAGGTACTCTTTAAATATTCTTTGTTTAGTGTTTCAACATAATTCAGACTTAAATATATGTGGGATATGCTAAGTTTTTAACCATAGGTTGTATAGTGAACAAATGAGTGGAATGAAATATGACTTCCCTGTTCATTAAAACATTCTGTATAGTCTTCTAGCCATCAATTTTATCCTGGGAAGGAAGGAAAGCAAGATTAAAATAGGATCCTTAATTCTCAAAGTGCTTAAAATGCTTAAGTGTGACTACCCTGCCATGCTTATGAAAATGTTTTGTTTCATTTGAATAATGGTTTTGTGCAAATATTTGAGAATAACAAAATGAGTGAATTTTAAGTGAAAAGGCATTATAGTTGTTAGTTCTTCAACTTTGGCTAAGCTATTGAAAAGCAGTGCTTATTGTATTTCCCTTTTATGTAATTAGATATTTTATAGGTGTTCCATGTTCTTTACTTGTATATCTTAAGATTGTGAGATATAAGAATTATTTCCGTAACTTGAGATGGTACTTATTACCCATGCAGACATTTTATGAAAGCATTTGACAACAAAGCCTATGTTCTTTTCTCATAGATGGGTTCACATTGTTTGTGCCCTGTATGTTCCTGGTGTAGCATTTGGAGATATTGACAAATTACGACCAGTAACACTAACAGAAATGAACTATTCTAAATATGGTGCCAAGGTGAGACCAAGTATTTATCATTGTTTAAAAGAGAAAAGTTTTTACTTACTAGTTTACACAACTTTTACTAATATCATTAATTGCCTACAAAATACTTATTAGTAATAAGACCATTTATGGGGCAGTTCTAAAGCACTTATTATTGATATTAATTTGCACGGAAAATCAATAAAATATAATTTCTTTCATGTATTTTTAACACTGCCTAGTACTTAATGAGTAATTAATAAGTACTTAATGAGTTCTTAGACCAAATCATTATTTTATCCAGTTGGATCAAATACAAACCTAATTTCTGACTTTGCTTTTCAGTTGTAAGTTATCACAATTATGAAGAGGAGTACAAGAAGCACTGATTATTTCACTCAGATTTCAAAGACTACATAATTGATCTAGCAAATAATTCTCATCCTTGATAGTTTATAAAATGCTATATATTAATTGAGCTTTAGGATTATAGGCAATAAAAAAGCCTACTTACTATTTTAAACTTAGGTATATTGCTATATAAACAACTCTGAAGTACTAAAACTAAGTACTAAATTTAAAAACTAAGTACTAAAATTAGTGGGAGCACTAATTTTCTTTGTATTACTGTCTACTGAGAAATTAGGATTACTTTTGAATAGCATTAGTAACATTAAATGTGGGCAGAACATTGGAAAATGTTGATACTGAAAATTCAAAAATTTGATAATTTTCCTTCTTGTATCCAGAATATCATCCTTGAACTGTAACCACTGTCTCTGTATCTTACCCTCCAGTCTTCCTTAAGTACTCTTATGCCTTACTTTAAGTGTTTTTTTTAATTGAACTATATTGAATTTCTCTGTTCAGAAATAGCTGAATCCCTTAGGGAGAAAAGCAGACCCAAGCACTCACTTTTCTGGTCTTGAGGAAGATGCTGTTTTAATTGTTAGATGTTTCTATTGTCTTATAAGACTTTGTTGTTGGGAAATTTTTTTCTTTTGTATTCAAGCTTAAACCCCTTGCTTAGTTTCATCATATTACACAACTATCCTAAACAATTTGAATATTTTGTGTAATACACAACTGCCGTTACTAGAAAAAGACTTAACAAAGCAATAAGTATTACAAATTGGAATAATTTCATACCTGAAATGCAGAGTCCTGTTTCTGTTTCCATTCATTGCTTATGCATCAGTCTGGGACTATCTGCTCAGGCTCAGTAGGATGTCACTGTTACAGTATTAAAACATTTTACTGTCTACTAGAACTTTTTATTTTATTTTATTTTATTTTATTTTTGAGACTAGGTCTCTCTATTTTTGCTTGTGGAACCGCAGGCTCCCGCTGCCCGTGGTACCACAGCCTCAAGCAATCCCCAACCTCAGCTTCCCAGGTAGCTGGGATTACAGGCGCGCACCACCACGCCCAGCTGTTTTTTGGGACTAGGTCTTGCTATGTTGTCCGGAGGGGGACTCAAACAGCGATCCCTGGCCACAGCCACTTCATAAGCTGAAGCTTAAAGGCACGAGCCACCATGCCCGGCTTAGAACTTTTTATTTTCTTATAGGTTTCCTTCATTTTTAATTAGAATACATTTATTAAACAGCTTTTCTTTTTAATTGTTTACTGACCATCTTTCACATTTTAGCAAGTTTTTGTCTTCTCATCAGTACAGTTTATATTTTTGAGACTAGATTTTTTTCTTCTTAAGGTTAAGGTAGTTAAAAGAATTGAAAAAATAAAATCAGAGGGGAGATACCTTGAGGTAACTTCAGCTGTTTATACTTTCAATTTTGTAGTTTATCACTTTGTAGAAAGAAGCATATAAATAATTGGGTAAATTATATATTCCTACTAATGTCACCAAACTATTTACTTAAATTTATTTTTCATTCTTTTAAATATATTTTAAAGATGCATGATTTATTTTCTTGAAAAACCTAATTTTGGTCAATTTTCTTAGACATTTATGTCCTTTTTTCCCTCCAAGCAGTGTTGTTTTACTCATGTAAGGTGTAACTGAAAGGTTAAGAGCATGGAATTCAAAGTAAGAATACTTACCCTAGTTTAAGATGACTGCTAATTATTTTTTTAGTTGCTCTGAGCCAGTTTCTTAACTTGTCTTCACCTCAGTTTTCTCATGTAAAATGGAAAATTGTTGTACCTTTTCCACATATTTGTGTAGAATAGTGTGTCAAATGAGTCCTTATGTAAATACATATAAAGTAGCTAGAATAATGTCTAACATATAATTATCCTTTAAGTAGTAGTAATGATTTTTATAACAGTGGGATTTCAGTTTATTGGAACTTAGAGTTTTTTTGATATAAATTCTTGTTTCTGTTTATACTGATAAATGATTGGCTCACTGTTGTATTTGTTGAATGCTTTGTGTGAAAATGTGCTTTATTGTTCTGGAAATACCTTTACTCTTGAGTTTTCCTCCTATTCCATTGTAGGAATGTAGCTTCTGTGAAGACCCTCGTTTTGCTAGAACTGGAGTTTGCATCAGCTGTGATGCAGGGATGTGCAGAGCTTATTTCCATGTGACCTGCGCTCAGAAGGAAGGTCTGCTTTCAGAAGCAGCAGCAGAAGAGGTAGGTTTATGTAAACCCACAGTTGATGAATTTTAAGAATTTCTCATGACAGCTGTATGGCTTATAACTGTATCATAATAGAAACCTAGAAGTTTATTCTTAATGTTTTCACCTGCATCTCTGGTCTAAAACTTATCTACTCTTTGATTTCTCACAAGTAATAGTGGAAAGTTCAAGAGGATTAGATTATGATAAAACAGACGGGAAATAGTTTAGAGAATCCAGCTTTTATGTCCACTCTCTGGAAATTAAAGAGATTTGCATAAATGTAAAGCATTGCCACTGTTGTGACTAATTTTTTGTCTGTAAATGATGTTTTTCATAGTGTTATTTAGCATGTAATAGTTTATTATTTTTAAGTGAATGTGAATATTTTTAAAATTCCTCAATATTAATTTCTATCTAAGTGTTAACTATCTGTAAATTTAGCACACATAGCTCTCTGGGGTCTTTACTAATTTTTTAATATGTTAAAGATTCCTGACCCAGGTTGATTCTATTGTAAGCTTTTTAACGTAGGCAAGGAATTGAGTTGTTTACTCAGTTATTCTTATTGTATATTTATGTAGATATGTTTTATTACTTTTCCCTCTTGTTCCTTCTTATTGGATCAGTTGTCTGTTTCATATTAAAATATATATTATATTGGACTTTTACTGTACTTATGAATTTCATAGGCAGAAAATAAAGATAATGTGATGATCAGTTGAACAAATTTGAGGGATCTGTTTTGTGAATAAATGGATGTATCACAGTTACATTTTAGATGTTTTCTGTGTCAGTCTCTGATGAATTGTACTTTGATGAGAGATATTAAGCACTGAATATTTTCAGAACTACAAGACAGACATAGAGATACAATTATGTAATAGTATTATTTGGATTAGTTTATTGTAAAACACACAATGGTAGGTGATGTGTTGACAGGCAATGCGAGTGAGACTCAGAAGATCAGATAAATTCCAGGTGAATACCTGTGTCAACTTATAGGTAGAAGTTACTAGTTTACTTCTACAGTACTTTGCTCTACCATCAGGAAAGTTCCTTTGCACCCATTTCTTTTAGAACTTGTTGAGAAGTTTGCCTTTCACATTGTTGTAGGTTAGATCCCTGTTTACTATTTACTATCAAATTTGAAAGAAAGTTAACTAATAAAAATGTTTAAGTACCCAAATTTGGCAAGTGGAGTGTTAGGGAATCTGTAGTGACTTAGAGAGTGCGCCCCTTTCTCTATAACACCAAGGCATAAAAATGGAAATGAAATGAAATACAGTATTACACTGTATAAATAGGTTGCAATCTGTGATTTCTATAACTTTCTGTGAACTAGTTTAGGGGTATTTACAAGGAAAAGTGAAATAAATCAAGGTGTTGAAACTGAGGATTTTTCCCTTTCCTAGCTGCCTCTAGGAATTGCTGGAATAATAAAATGTGACTTTTCTTGCCGCTACTTGCCTTGCTGGGCATACTCTTTTTGGGTAAACTATTTAAAACATGTTATATATGTTTCAGGTTTCCTGTTATAAGCACTCATAGAACTGGAAAATTACAAAGATTACTTTTTGTTTTTGAGACTAGGTCTTGCTATTTTTGCCCGTGGAACCGCAGGCTCATGTTGCCCAGGGTACCACAGACTTAAGCAATCCCCAGCCTCAGCTTCCCAGGTAGCTGGGATTACAGGCGCGTGGCTCCACGCCCAGCTGTTTTTTTGGAACTAGGTCTCGTTACGGGCCCCGAACCGTGATCCCTAGCCCCGGCGCTTCATAGGCTGAAGCTTACAAGCATGAGCCACCGTGCCCGGCCTCTTCTTGACGATTGTTATATAGACAATAAAATAAGGATTGAAAAGAATGTACACCTCAGTTATCCAATATCATCATACTATTTACTATATTTTTCATGATATTTTACACTTTTCTGACATGGTATTTTATCTCATTGATGAGAATTGATCTGACATGTTGTTTTAGTTCACTTTGTGAAAACTCTAGATTATTTAGAATTAAATTCGTAATATATCTTAATATTTCTATAGCTAAGTGATAGCAGTTTATTTTTCCTGACTAAAACTTAGATTATTATGTTTCACATCTGATAGCCTTGTTACTTATATTACATCTGAATTATAGAAATATCTTTGAAATAATATAAAATTTATAAATTTTATTGATACTTTTCCACAGCCTTCAATTTTTTAAAAAATAATATACATTTTTATTGACTAAATTTTGTTTATTTATCCCACCCCTTGGTCTTTCCATCTCTTCTTTCTCTGCCATTTATCGTTTACTTTTTAGTCCCTTGGGTTCTTCCTCTTATATCCTGCAGTAATGTCCTTTTGTCCAGTGTGGATGTGGTTTCCTGGAACACAGTGGCCTGTGCTTAGTTTTCCAAGTGTTTTTTTGCTGCTGGCCACCAGTTTACACATTGTGTTCTTTCACTGCCTCATCCTTTCTGATTGGCTGTTCCGACCCATCTTCTGTCATATTTTGCTCCTTCTTTAAGTTTTGTAGTTCTTGTTGCTGGCATTGGGCGCATTTCTCCTGGCCAAAGTTTGTGCACCAGTTTTGTTTTGTTTTTTTGATCGAGATAGGCCCTGGGAGGTGGTTGGTCCAGTTCATCATGGCACCACTGCCCATCTCTGTGGCTTTCCTCAACTAAAGTGGGAGAATCCTTTGATCATGCTGAAGGCATCTCTAAATGGGAAATTCCGTTCCCTTCTTTGTAAATCACTGTGGTTGTATTTCTGAGGCAGTTTGTCTCAATAATCAGTCTTACAGTCCTGTGTCCCATGGATCTGACATGTTCATTGTCCCGGATACTTCTTTGTTTTTCACCTCTGTATTTGCATGCAACTGCCATTAAGTCGCTGATTTGGTTGCTTCTGGTAAGGGTTCTTTTTTTTTTTAAGACTAGGTCTCGCTATTTTTGCCCATGGAACTGCAGGCTCTCGTTGCCCGGGGTACCACAGAATCAAGCAGTCCCCAGCCTTAGCTTTCCAGGTAGCTGGGATTATAGGCGCACGCCACCATGCCCAGCTATTTTTTTGGAACTAGGTCTCGCTCCAGGCCCCAGGCGGGACTCGAACCGCGATCCCTAAGCCCCGGCTGCTTCATAGGCTGAAGCTTACAGGCACGAGCCACTGTGCCCGGCCCGCTTCTGGTAAGGGTTGACTGGATTTGGAGAAGACCAGAGGGAATGACCCCTACCACCCACAGTACTCCGCCAACCCCCCCTCCCCCCCACCCCCTCCCCCCCAGCCTGTGCATCTGCTGGGGGGGAGGGGGAGAGGGTAGGGGGTGCTCATTGCCAGGCAGCATGGCTGAACCAGGCATGTGGGCGGGGTTACACCCACCTCTCCTGGCCACCTTGTGTGAGGCAAACGTGATAAC
Organism: Uropsilus gracilis; assembly: GCA_004024945.1. Lineage (NCBI taxonomy): Eukaryota > Metazoa > Chordata > Mammalia > Eulipotyphla > Talpidae > Uropsilus > Uropsilus gracilis. The sequence goes on along the minus strand of PVHY01003164.1, from coordinate 32,098 downwards.
CACTACACTACAGAAACAACCACCTGGCCACCTTGTGGTACCGTGGCTCTGGGGTGCCCCTAGCCACTCCCCAGTGTGTTCCCTGAACCTCAAAAGGAGTGCGGCAGGCTGGGTAGCTGGGGGCTCAGCAGCATGGCTTAACTGGGCGTCCACAGCCTTCAATTTAATGGACTCAAATGATGAATTACAGGGGTTCAAACTGATTTTTTTGTTTTTGTTTTTTTTTGAGACTAGGTCTCGCTATTTTTGCCTGTAGAACTGCAGACTCAAGCAATCCCCAGCCTCAGCTTCCCAGGTAGCTGGAATTACAGGTGTGCGCCACCACACCCAGCTATATTTTTTTGGAACTAGGTCTCTCTATGTGCCCCCGGTGGGACTTGAACCGCTATCCCTGACCCTGGCCACGGCTTCCTAGTCTGCTGCTTACAGGCATGCACCACCATGCCAGGCCTTATGATTTTTTACTGTTGAACGGATGTCTTATATTGCTAGGAAAGCCAGGATTGATATGAATAGACTTTTGGTGGGTCAGATAAATTTAAATGAATTCACCAAGAAGTTACATTGCTGGATGGAAGGTCTCTTCTGTCAACTTTTATTTGATGTGCTATTTTGCATTTAAGGCCTTTTTTGCAGGGGTGGGGGGTGGGTGTTGCGGGCAGGGAGTAAGATTTAAGAAAAAACATTCTAGAGTAGAATTAATTTTCAAACCATCCTTTTTGTGTGGTAATGTATTGCATGTTTAATTTCTCACTTATTCCTGTTCTTATTTTTCTGTTTAAAGGAATTGCCTGAGGATATATGTTTAGCACACTTTCTTGTGGTTTTGGAACAACTATTCATACATGTGTCTCTTAGGTCTTTGGTTTGTGTAAGATGGTGTTTATTGCTATCTCAGCTTAATTGACTGTTAAAGCATATGTTAACAAGTAGATCAGTATCATGTTAGTATTTCTCATGTTAGTACTTGTTTAAACATTATTTGAAGTTCAACTGTTAAGAAATATGATTTATTTGTAGTACATGCAGAACATCCATTCCTCTCAGCATTTTATGTCATACTATTTGACACATAGATGCCTGGATAAAATTTTAATTCTTAACATTGTTGCTTTTGCTAATATGTGCTTTCTACATTTTCCTCTTGTTAAAAGCCTAATTGATTTATTTCTTTTTTGTGTATGTGTATGTATTAGGAATGTTCATGAGTGAATTTAAATTTCATGGTATTCTTTCAGTTCTTAATGTTATATACAAGGTGTTTTTGCTTGTTAAATGGTTTTGGCTTTATCTTCTAGATAATATCAATTAACTAATTTTATGTATTAACCTCTTTAATTTTCTGGAAATTTCAGAACCACATTTGGAATATACTATCCAGGTGCATGGGACCTTTAAGATGTATATTTGCTTGTTCATCTTCTTTTGGTGTATCACCTAGGCTTTCAGCACCAAGTAATAGACTATTTACCTGTAATGACATAAGTGGAAATATATTAACTATCTCATATTACAGGAGTACAGGCATCAGTAGTTCAAGGTTGTTTCAGCACCGTAATGATTCATACTTATTTTACCCTTCTGTTTCACCAACATCAATATGCATTCTTGTTTTTCTTTCATTTTTTAAGATTATTTTCTCATGGTTTCAATACTTCTGAAATAACTCTAAACGCTATGTTCTTGTATTTTAGAACTTGAAGCAAAAGGTGAATATTTACTTTTTATAAAAAGTTTTTTCTTACATTCACTTTGGTAGATATTTCAGTCACATACGTGTTAAATTGAAGTCATTATTACCACTATCCGGAGTGAAATGTTAGGAAGGTAAATCTGAGCTTCTGTCAAAAATAGGTTTGTGAAAAAGGAGTTATGTTAGGAGGGAATGACTGGGGAAGTTAGCAACTAATGATTTGCCACAGCTAACCTAAGAAATTGGCAATTTATTTCCACTCACTGTAAACACACCCATATATTTAGACCAAATGAAATAATGTTAAATAGTAGGAACTAAAATAAGGGAAAAAGAGTTGGCTATTGTAATGTAAAATGTAGAAGGAAGGGAAAATATAAAAATGTCACATTTTCCAGTTGTCTGTTCTTGGGGAGGGAAGTGATATAATACTTTCATAGAGAAGATTCTTCATAAAGTGACATTTTATGAAAAAAATGTAAGGAAAATGGTAGGAAAGCAAGTGCTTATTTGAAAGGAGAACACTATAGGGGGAGGGAATAGAATAGGCAGACTATGAGGTAAGTAAACAGTTGTTTGAGGACCGGAAAGGAGACTGGTATGACTGGAACTGGGGGTAGTAGGCAGAAAGGAAGTCATAGTGGTCATGGAGTAGGGAGCTGTATCCTTTAGCATCTGGAAGATTATGGGAAGGGCTTTGGATTTTTTGTCTAAATGAGATGGAAAGCTGTAGAACTTTTGCTTAGAGTACATGTGAACCTACTAATGTTTTGAAAGTACCATTCTGCTTATTGTGTTAAGTGTAGACTCCATGAAGGCATGTATGTAGTGGGAAGACCAGTTAGGAATCTTATTGCAATAGGTTTTGAGATGGAGACAGTGAAAAATGATAGGCTTTATAGATATTTGTTGCTAGACTATTTATAGAGTTTGATACAAAGAGAGGAATCTAAAATGACTTCTCTTTTGCCTCAACCTTAAGTGAATGAAGTTGCAGTTTACTGAGATGGAAAAGGTTTTGGGACGTGCCTATTTGTTGTAGGAGAAAGGAAAATGAATACCATTTTGGACTTGTTGCATTCATGATGTCTAATTAGACATTGAAGTGGAGATAGCAGGTAGGTAGTTGAACAATAGGTAGATAGGGAAGTAGTCAAGATTTAAAGATACAAATTTGGAAGCTGTCGGGGTATATCTATATCTATGTATAGATATAGATATATCTATATATCTATAAGTAGTATTTATGTTGAATTGACTAGATGAAATTGCCGAAGGTATAAGAGTAGATAAAGAAGAGATCTGATGACTCTGTGAACTATTTCAGTACTCAAGATTGGGAAGATAAAATGGAATCTACCAAGGAGTGATTGGTGAGCTAAACAAGAACTAAGGTAATAGTATCCCTGGTGTTTCAAAGAAATATTTCAAAAAAGGAATGAGCATTTGTGTCAAGTAAGATTAAGGTTGAGAAAAGAACATAGGCTTTGGCAAAATGAAGATAATTATTCTCTTGCTATTAATTTTTGGAGTGACTGATAGTGATCATGAAAACTGGGGAGTAGAATTTAAAGTAATATAGAAATACTATGGTTAAAAAATGGCTAATATGATTAGACCTATAGATATTTTCCATTTAGGAGAAACTTTGAAGTGTAGCAGCACATGGGAGCTCAAGAAAGAGCTTTAAATTTTTTTTTTTTTTTTTATAAAAAGACATTGCATTATGTTTAGTAGGGGGTATGCTGAAAGGATTATTCCAGTAGAGAAATACATGCAGGAGAAAGATAATGTTGCTGGAGCAAAGAAGAGGTGGGATTCAGTGCACAGTGAAGTTAACCTTAAATAGCAAAGTAGAGACATCAGTGGGGTGCAGATAGATTGATGTATATATTTGAAGCATTTGGAAATCCCCATTTTATTATGTTTCCTGTCTCTTCCCAACACTCTCCAGGGAAGTAAAACAAGTAAGATCAGCAACTACTAGTTGTGAATAGGGAGGTGATATTGAAGGTGTAGAGAGATACGAAGTTACTCAACAGTCATCTACAAAAATGAAATCATTTCAGCTGCTTAGGTCTAAGTGCAAATTTGGGGAAGAGTAGGGTTTACTTTTGTTTCAGATTTCGTCGAAGCTCAATGAGGAAGAAAAGCAAGACAGTTGGAATAATCAGATAGAAAAGGGACTATAGGCAGTCAGAAAATAGAAGTCAATGAATTGGAGATTCAAATAGGTTAAATACCTATTTGAGGAGTGGCCGGGAAAGATAAAAGATAATGTCAGAGAACAATATTTTAGGCATTGAATTGTTGAGACAGTGCAAAGTCAGGGTACAGTAATGACACTATAGTGATTGAAGTGGAATAGAGCTCATTGATGGTATTATTGAAATCAGGTAACAGAACAGGCAAAGCAAGATACTTAACTAAACTTACAAACAGGAGCAAAGGACCCTTTAAGTTCAGCCACTCATCAGGTTCTTTTCAGCCCATGTGAACAGTAGCTAGACCACACTAACCTTAAAGAGGAGGCAAAAACAAGATTTAGTCACTGAAAGGATGAAATAGGCAAAAGTCACTGAGGATACAAGGGATCCCTTTTATTATCTTACCACCACAGTTCAGTCTCTAGGCCAAAAATCTACATGTGGATCCTTTAGCCATGTGAGTACACAAAATGACGGCTGTACCACCTTCAAGCCAAATAAAGCAACCAAGATGGTACTGTTGATCCTCCTCCAAAAGCAGGAGATTCAAATCCAATGAAGAAATAAAGATGGCATAGTTGCTCCTCCTTAAACAAGCACAGCTCCAGCCTTCTTTCAGTCCAAATCACCAAGACTCAGGCATAGCAGCAACAGCAACTGCTTCAGATGTCTCATGATGAAAACAGCAATACCTCATGTTCTCTTCAGGTCTCCAGAAAATTCCCAAACTTCGCAGTTTCAAAGTTTTCAAGTACCAGATTTCCAAGTCAGCTTACATAGATCACAGATTTCTCCAACATGTTTCCCTGGGCTCCTCATCAGCCCAGGCTGAGGATGGAAGCGCACAGTGTGGTTTTCTTCCCTGCCCTGCTGCTGCTGCCATGTTTGCTGATCTCTTTGCTGATCCCCTGCTCTCTCCTCCAGCTTCTGTCTGTTGGTCTCCAGCTGTGCTCCTTCTTAAATCCCCTCTCTGTTCCTTTCATTAGAAACATGGCTTCCCTTCTCTAAGTCTTCAGGGCGAAATGTCTGCCATCCTAATGCACCATTACCATGCTGGGGCCACAACCCACCAATTTCAACTCATCACCCCTTTCATTATAATGAGAAGATAAATGTGATATACTCCTAACTCACTGGTATCTAAACATCTCTTTTTACTAAACAAAAAAATGTTCTTATTAAGCTATCAGTAAAATACCTCTACTTTATTAAAAATATATTGTTTTTACAAAATCTAGTTGCTTCTCAGTTTATAAATTTCCTGTGTTGGTATATAATTAAAAAGTGCCCTGGGACCATCCCCCTACCCCCCCCAAATTGCATGCTCTAAAGGAATCTGACTATCCATGCACACAAAGGCAATTCATACTCTTAGTGTGACATATATATATGTACTTTTTTTTTTTTTTTTTACATTATCTACCCTGGTTCTCCCACCACCCTGTTACCCGTGACCCATCATCTTAATCTTTGGTGCCCATCCCACCCCTAATTTTCCCTCCTCCCCCTATCTTGCTCTATGCATCAGTTCTGCTGACAGTTTTAAATTTTTCTTGTTCATTTGTTTGTTTTCCCTATATCCTACATATAAGTGAAACCGTCCAGTATTTTGCTTTTTCCTTTTTGGTTTTTTTCTGCCAGGTTGATTCCTTCTAGCTCCATCCATGTTGCTACAAATGATGTTTGTCTTTTTTGATTGATGAGTAACATTCCATTGTGTACATATACCACCGCTTTCTGATCCATTTGTCTATTTGGGAGCTTTTGGGTTGTTTCCATATTCTGGTTATTGTAAATAGTGCTGCAATAAACATCTGAGTACAGGTGTTCTTTAAATTTAATAGAATTAGTGTTTGTAGAGTGAGAAGAGAAGGAATAATCTGAATAAAACACTCGAGGCTACCCCATTCCCTTGTGGGAAAACCCCAGCCAAATAGGCTTAGCCAAAGTGGCCCAATGGCTTGCTATAACTCTCAGGTGCCTTCCGGCGGGGAACCATAGGAAAGGGGTTTAAGGGGTTAGGCAAATCTGAGACAAAAGGAGCAAAATCAAATCACAGATCAAGATAACTACCATTGTCAGTTTCTACATGTTTCACCTCCACATGTCTGCTTCCAGGTCTCCTCAACAGTATCAGGGTATCGGGGTGCAGGACAGGCTCCAGGAACAAGGGCTCTCCCTTCTCCATGTTTCACATGGCTGCTCAGCTCCTTCTAGCCCCCTTAGTTCCCAGTAGTTGGTCAAGGTGACTACATACAAGCAGACACAAAAATATGCTGTTTCTTTATACCCCTTTTATGGAGATGCCTTTGTAACACCTATAGTTTCTTCTATCAGTTTATGCTCTGTAGATCTGTGTCAGTATTATCCCAAACTATGCAATCTGGAGACCCTCAGGCTAAACTTAACATAAAGATTGATTTTGATAGGCATATTATTAGAAGTGAAAATATTGAATATAAATGCCTTTAGATGGGACTTTTCAATTTGCTGCAGGTCCTACAATTCTGACAGTTTTCTACTATTATCTCCTCCCTAAAACCATTATTTACTTTTTTTTCTTACATTTTTCCAGTATCTTTCAGATCTTCACTTCCACATTTAAAGTCCTTGCCTTAGACCTGCCAGTCAGAATCTTCAGCTGGACTTTAGTCTCTACTTAGAAACTTCTTTAAGTGACTCTAATGATAATCTAGTGACTGAAAAGGATAGATCTTACTAATCAGAAATCGTGAGTCAGTAACTTAACATCTCTGGCTTTCAGGTTTCTAGTCATAAACGTGACATTAAGATAATAACTCCCACCTCTTGTGGTAGTGAAACCAGATGATAAAATAAGCAAAGCGGGCTGCTTAACCAAACTTACAAAGGGGAGCAGCTGGCCTTTTAAAGTCAGCCACACACCAGGTTTTTCCCTGCCCATGCATGCAGTAGCAAGACCACATAAACTTTAAGGGGGGGGGGGGGCAAAAAAATTTACTTATTACAAGACAAATTAGACAAGAGTCACTGAGGGGTACAAGGAAAACCTCTTTTTTATTCTTACCCCACAGTCCAATCCCTAGTCCATAGAGCACATGACTGTAAACAGCCATGTACAACCACAAAATGGCAGGTACCCCACCTTACGCTAGATGAAGAAATTAAGATGGCGCCACCACTCCTTCAAAGACATAGCTCCACTCACTGCAAGCCAGAAGAAGCCAAGATGGTGTTATCGATCCTTCTCAGAAAGCAGGAGATTCAAATCCAATGAGGAAAGCCAGGATGTTGTCAATTTTTCTCCAATAAGGCACAGCTCCAACATTCTTTCAGCTCCAACTCCAAAGTGGCCCGGCATCAGCAAAACTCACTCAATAAGCAACACAAGCACTTCAGATGTGTCATGTTAAAAACAGCAACACAGCAAACTCTCTACAGTTTTCTAGAAGACTTCCAAGCTTCACAGTTTCAAAATTAAACCAAGTTTTCAAGTACCACATTTCCAAGACAGCTCACACGGGTCACAAATTTCTCCAACATGCTTCCCCGGGCTCCTCACCGGCCTGGGCTGGGGATGGAAGCCCAGAGCTTGGCTTCCTTCCCTGCTCTACTGCCCCATATGGCAGCAGCAGCTCTGAGGTCTCCAACCTCCCTGCTGCTCCTCTTTGTCCCTTCATTCTCTCCTCTTTAAATCCCCAAATACTAATTCCATCTTGAGAAGGTTTGCTTTTCCTTCTCTAAGTCTTCACCCACCAATGAACAATAGCCGCTACTCCAATGCAGCACCACCAGTACTGTTGATCGCAGCCTCCTAACCGTAGTATAAAGGATAAATGAGATAGTATATAAAAAGTCATCCGTACTTGGCACATAGTAGATATTGAGAAAACTTTTTCGCTTTCCATTGGGTATAGGAACTTAACTCCATTTCTTTAAGAAGATTGACAGGATATTCAAGTCAACCGATGGATTAATTGGGTCAGTATATGGACTGATTTTACAAAACCAAATTACTAGTGTCCTAAACATGGTTATGATTATTAGGTTTTTGACAAAGGCGATGTTGGAGATGAAGGAAGAAATGAAGAGACCAGAGAAAAAGGCTCTTTGTTGGGGAAAGAAACCTGGACTGACATACAACCAAGAGCAGGAGCTAGGATTGCTGAGTCTGCCAGTGTCCTTTTATCTGGTCAGGAGTGAGAGTTTGATAAGGTGGAATAGGGGAAGTTTTGTCAGTAGGTGATGTTTTTCCCATTGGCGGTCAGTTTCCCTCTGGCCCGACTTTATTCAAGTGACCTGGGGGAGATGGGTTTCTTTGGTGTTGCCTGGGTCAGTGATTCAGGGGAATAGGGGTTAAAGTAATTGATATGAACTGGAAGAAATTTGGGAGTGAGATCATCCTATCAATGAGGAACTCTCTTTAATATAAGATTTCATTAATATTCAGGGGAATTTGGTTTCAGGACCAGGTGCATTCTTACTTTACCTTCCCTTTGTTGGTTACATTTTCTCACATCTTTAGAGATGATTTGTCACCGATTTGACTGGATTTCACCCTATTAGGAGGAAAGGAGTTGAGAGTAGGCAGTTTCTTTTTGTTTTTTGGCAGTTTCTTTGTAAGGATTTGGTCTGGAAATTTCACGTACTTCATTGATCAGAATTTATCGTGTGGCCATATTTACCTTCAGGGAGGCTGGAGCAGATTTTCTAACAGTGTAGCCTTATCCATGCACTAAAACCTCAGAGGCTTTCAAGTAGTGTAAGGGAGAGGGGGAGAAAAATACTGGAAAAAATGATTAACGCTTTTTGGGTGTATATGTTATCTAAGCAAGTTAATTCCTTCATCATTACAGCCTCTAATCCCAAATCAACTGAAACAACATTATTTAAGTTACTTACTCCCCTTTCATGTATCATTTATTTATTTATTGATTGATTGATTGATTGATTGATTGGGACTAGGTCTTGCTATTTTTGCCTGTAGAACTGCAGGCTTTCATTGCCCAGGGTACCACAGACTCAAGCAACCCCCAGCCTCAGCTTCCCAGGTAGCTGGGATTACAGGCGCGTGCCACCATGCCCAGATTTTTTTTGGAACTAGGTCTTGCTACAGGCCCCAGGCAGGACTTGAACTGCGATCCCTAAGTCCCGGCCGCTTCATAGGCTGAAGCTTACAGGCACGAGCCACCGTGCCCATCCTCCTTTCATGTATCTTTTAAACCAGAGATCACTGGTCTTTTTTCTAAGTCAAAATCTTAATCCTAATGCTTACTTCACCTATGCAAGCACAAATTTTATATTTACATACTATAAAACAACAGAAAAATTTTCTAGATTATTTTGGCTGAGGTTCAATGATACTACCATTTAGTATTTTTGTGTCACTGAGATTTACAGCACTTTATATCTATCTGTGTGTCTATGTGTACCTTTGCTAATACAATTCTTACCAGGATGTTTTTTTTTATTAAGTTTACTTTACTAATGAGTTATCAGATGTCAAAAGATGTTTAGCATCTTATTTAAAACTAAAATTTGTGTCCATGCACCACACCATGGTGTCTATTAAATTGTTACGGGGTGAGGGGATCACCCCCTTTTAGTTTAGTCAAGTGAGTATTTTTCTGCCCACAGCAAGTTGTTGCCCAGAGATCAAGCTTTCTTGGTAAGGGTAGACATACAGGCTTATTTTCACATAGGGAAAGGCAAACTAAAAAGAGTCTAATAGACCACAAGTATCCCAAGCAGAAAAGAACCTTGCTACTGATCCTCTGGGAGCTGCTTAGGTTTTACCTCAGTCTTAGTGCAGTTCAGTCTGAAACTGCCAGTTCATGACCTTGTCTTCTACCATCAGTCACTGTAGCCATCATGGAGTGAATTCTGCAACCAATATGAGGTTAAACTCAGGCTTTGCAGGTTCTCAAGGCAGCTGAGCACTCCATCAAAGTCACCTCTTCATCTTCATCCAGCTCCGGAACATCGAAGGCTGGGATGCTGGAGGCCCCCAAAGATTCAGCAGCCCCGGGTCCTTTTCTTTCTGAAGCAAAACTGTCAGTGCCTGATGCCAGATGTCCGTTGTTAGATCAGCTCTTCTCCAAGTTGTCTGAACTCAACATCCAAAAGTCCCTTTTTCTCTCCCCTTTTTTCTTTTATCCCCTTTTCCTTGCTCCCCCTCTCAACAAGAATCCTGGTGATGGGATTACCACCCATAAATCCACCTTTCATTCCCCTTTTAGCCCTTGGATCAATAGCAGCAGGGAGCTAGATTAGTATATTCACAAAGCCTGTTTAAGATTTACAATATCCTGGTAGAAGAAGGAAGTAACCTATTTACTAGCTTCTGGTCATTTTTAACCTCTGTCTTTCAGACTCAGATAATGGTGATGTCTACATTTTGTCAACAGGTAACACTGCCCGTATTGGGGTCCCAGCTTCCTTACTACAGAATTACCTCATACACATTAGTATTATTATTATTACCATTATTATTATTTTTGAGACTAGGTCTTGCTGGTTTTGCCTGTGGAACCACAACTCACGTTGCCCGGAGTACCAGAGTTTTAAGCAATCCCCAGCCCCAGCTTCCCAGGTAGCTGGGATTACAGGCGCATGCCACCATGTCCAGCTATTTTTTTGGAACTACATCTTGCTATGTTGCCCAGAGGTGGGGAGGGAGGGTCGAACCGTGATCCCCAATCCCAGCCGTGCTCCATAGACTGGCGCTTACAAGCACGCACCACCATGCCCAGCTCTCATATGCATTATTTATGTTAAAGTCGCCCTATTTCCAGCTCTCATATGCATTATTTATGTTAAAGTCGCCCTATTTTTTTAAATTAGAATTGAAGTTATATTGCAGATTTTACTTGTACTTGGTTATTATTTCTCTTTCTATTCTTTGTAATTTTTTTTTTCTTTTTTGCTGTCATGATTTCTCTTTGCATTATAAAGTCCTTACTTGGACACTCTTAACATAACTTAGATAAAACATAACTTAGATGGATAGCTTTAGCTTTATTTCCCCTTGGTTCCAACCTAATGAATGAACTCTGTTATTTTGTTGGTAATTGCAGATTATTCTTTTGGTTTCATATTTACAGATTATTTTTGGTTTTGATACCATAATTTTTTTTGTGTGCCCTACACTTTATTAAAAAAAATTTTTTTCCATTGGGCTAGTACAATGAGAGATGAAGTCATAGGGCTATGTGAAGAGTTAAGGGGAACACCTTAAATGTTTTTTTACTGAAAATACTTGGTTTTGTTAATTAGTTTTTGTCTTGGATAGAATCTAGACCTTGCTAGCCAATTAGAAATATCTTACGCATCGTGTTGACTGTTCATATATTTTCTGGATATGTTGTTATTTTATAATATTTTATAGTCTAAGTATGCATAACTTTTTAATGAAACTTTTCTAGGTAAGATTATTAAAATTCTGTTTATTTTAAATGGTGATCCTTTTGTAAGTACACATATATAACTATAATACATATGATTTAATTTCAGTATTTTTAAATCTAAAAAGAGGTTCTTTAAAGGAAAAAAAGTATTGTTTACTTGAAATTGAAAAGTTACTTCTGAAATTTATTTTAGATATGGCCAACACTGAAATAAGGTTCTTCGGAAAAGGAACTATCTCATGTTAAGTTTTTTATGATTGGAGTAAAAATTTTCACACACACCTCATCCCCCCATTTTTTGATACAGGATATAGCAGATCCATTTTTTGCATATTGTAAGCAACATGCAGACAGATTAGACAGAAAATGGAAGAGAAAAAACTACTTGGCTCTACAGTCCTACTGTAAAATGTCTCTGCAAGAGAGAGAGAAGCAGCTATCACCTGAAGCACAGGTATGGGACTTTTGCCAAAACTCACGTTTTTCCTTTCAAGGTTATGAATTTCAGATCTCATTTGTTTGCCAATGATATGCAAAGTATAATTATGAAATTCACTTAGTAGTGTAGGAAATGGATTGTCATTAAGGTAAATGGAGAGTGTAGTTTGTGGCTGAATACATTGCTTCTCATTTAGTCAACAGAGCAGTCGCTTATGAAGCATATTTCCAAATACACTGCAAAATGTGACTTAAAGGAAATTATTGACATTGATGATATGTTTTTTTCACTGTGTTCTAATGTTCATTTATGCAAGGGAGTTGGTCCATTAAAATGTATTTATATGTAAATTTATGGAAACTGTTGCTGTTATTAGAAGGCAGCTATGCTCACTACTGTACCATCAAGGCACACTATTGCAGTTGCTGGGAAGAGAAATGTCAGTTTAGTGAAGATAGTGTTTCAGAACTCTTAGCACAGATTATGGCACTGGTTTCTAGCGGTAGACTTAGTTTATTGTAACCCCAAGTTTGTACGGTATCCATTAAGAACTGTGGATAGTATAATTTATTTTGATATAGGTGATTCTGGTCATCTTTTTCTTTCTGTAAGTATGGAAGAAAAACCATGGAGGAAGATGCTCCACTGTAATATCACTAAAGATTTGTATGTGTTTGTTTTATAGGCAAGGATCAATGCCCGTCTTCAGCAATATCGTGCCAAAGCAGAACTAGCTCGATCCACCAGACCTCAGGCGTGGGTTCCAAGGGAAAAATTGCCCAGACCACTCACTAGCAGTGCTTCAGCTATTCGCAAACTGATGCGGAAAGCAGAACTAATGGGGATCAGTACAGATATCTTCCCAGTGGACAATTCAGATACTAGTTCTAGTGTTGATGGAAGGCGAAAGCATAAGCAACCAGCTCTCACTGCTGATTTTGTGAATTACTATTTTGGTCAGTACAGTCACTGATACATGTACATTTTCATGTATGAGAACTTGCAAATGAAAATATTTGATATGCGATCCATTTTTAGAAATGTATTAGCTATGCTACATGTCAAGTAATAGCATCTATTAGTAAATTACGACTTGTAAATATAGTTCAAGATGTTTTAAATAATGTAGGTTTATCTTATGTATCTGTAGCTAGTTTCTTTCATTGTGTATATTGTGTATCAACTTTTACTTTCTACTAAAGTAAAATTGAATATTTAATTTAAATAGAGAGAAATATGCGCATGATTCAAATTCAGGAAAATATGGCTGAACAAAAGAATATAAAGGATAAATTAGAGAATGAACAAGAAAAGCTTCATGTGGAATATAACAAGGTAAGTTGTCTACAAAAGAAAACATTAATGGATCTTGTTCTTTTTGATGTTATACCATTTCTAAATATACTTCAAAGTTTTTCAGGCCTTTCCCTTATAACTCCTACCCTTCATTGTCTTTAATATCATAGCACCCACACACAAGTTTTCTTCGACTTTTTTTTAATTTAATTCAGGTAGTGTTAGTTTACAATACACTACTTACTGATCGCAGACATATAAATTTTTATCTTAGTCACTATGTATATGGTACCATGCCTACCATCAAATGTGGAGTCACCATCTACCACCAACCAAATTGACTTCTCTGTTTTCCTATCACCACCATTTTGTTTTTAGTGTCTGAGGGTTTGTTTTTATTCTCGTTTGTTTTATTGCTTGCTTTATATTCCACAAATGAGTAAACTGTAATATTGGCCTTACTTCTGACTGACTTTACAATTTTTGTTCTATTTATATAAAGATTAGCAATAGGCTCTTTATTGAATCTAATTAATATTGCCCTAGGTGTAATAGCCATTTTGACAATATTGTGTCTCTTGATCCATGAGCATGAAATAACATCCTCTGTATGTGTCTTCATTTTTTTTTTCCTGCCAGTTTGTTGTTTGCATACAGAAATCAAACAGATTTTCATATATATGGGTTTAAAGCTTGCAACTTTACCATGCTTATTATTGTTAATAGCTTTTTCATAGCATCACCAAAAGTACTCATCCCCTTGTGGGTAAATGCCCATAAAAAAGCATTTACCCCAAGTGGGGTTGCTGAGGCCCAAAAGCCACCGCAGGTCTAAGGCACCTTCTTCCAGGGACCCATATGTAAGGGGCAGAAAGGGCCAGTCAAGTCTGGGACAAAAGGAACAAAATCAAAGTACAAAGCAAGATAATGGCTGCCATTGCCAGCTTCCCAACAGGAGAGTGATCTTTTCCAAGTGTCTCCTTCCATGTCCCCATAGTCCCCTGTGCAAGTCCAAAGCTGAGAAGCAAGCGAGTCTTCTCCACATGTTTCTGTTCCACATGCCTCCTCCTGTGTTTTCCTCTAACTCCTCTCAGGTTCCTTTTGCCACTCAGCTTTTGCTTCACTAGATAGGATAGGGAAGGAGGAACCGCCACCTTTTATGGAGAGTACACTGTTAAGATATGAACTATCAGTATAGCTGTCTTTGACACTATTGTAATTTAAATTTTCCTGCGTTTTAGTACATATTTTAATGGTTTGGTTCAAATAACTATTTCAGTTATTTACATTGTAGTTATGTGAATCTCTCGAAGAACTGCAAAACCTGAATGGGAAACTTCGAAGTGAGGGGCAAGGAATCTGGGCCTTACTGGGCAGAATCACGGGGCAGGTTAGTTTCTTTCCAATTGTTATCTTCTGTTCTTGCCCTCTTTGTAATTTTCAAAGCTTCATGATTTTCAAAGACCAGCTTGCTGATTCAATGGTGATTTTGCTTACTGAAGAATTCTGTTTGATCCTGGTCAGCTAATTCTCTGGAGTAATGGTTTCTGCCTGAAATACATTTACAACATTGGGAGCTGCCTTCTGAAAACCTGTGACTTAATTTGGCTTTATGTTAAAATGTAAAACAGTTCTTTGCAAAACATTCTTTATTTGCTCTGATTTGCTGTCATTTGTGATAAAGCTAAGATTTGAAGCATGGTTACTCCTAACATATTTTTCTTCCCTCTAATTTCCACTTTTAAGTTCCTTGCCACATTGTTTTTCTTGAGTTTTATTTAGTTCCCTGTCTCCAATTTAGTCTTTGGATGTAAAAATTTAAAGAAACAAAAGAGGTTTATTTTTATGTCAGTTTGATGTTGAGTTTTGTTAGAGATGATTTTTGAAACTTTTATGTTAAAATGTAGTTTTTTCTTATCAGTTATTTAATTATAGAAAAACTTACCTTTTATCTCCAGACCACTTAACCTGTTAAAGTTTTTGTTACTTGAAATCATTGTCACATAGTTTATCTTTGAATGCTTATTTTAGTACCTTGTATATATTTCATAACTTAGAAATTCATTCAAATAATTTCAGTTATATTTTTTAAGGATGGTAAAGATTCACTGTAGTCCTTTTATTATGAGAGCAGTTTTATTTTTGGTAAGATTTTCCAAAGAATACATATTTTTCACCTTAGTAATTTCTGAGTGAAAATTACCATGCAATGTGTCTGAATATATTATTTTAGAAGTAATACATGCTGATACATATGTATTGTTCTGTGCTAACTTCTTTTGTGAACAGGATGGAGGTCTCATGTTTTAATGAGCAACATAAATAATTTAAGAAGTGAGGATGAGTAGTTGTCAGTAGAGAATTGGCCTTTGACCTATTGGTAGTCTGTTGATAGATCTTTGTAGGACGGTATTTTAGATTTTTTTATTTAGAAAGGTTGTTGTTGAATGTAAACCTGTGACTAGTTCACTTGCTAAGCTAGCATTTGGATTGTCTTGCGGGCTTGCCTCACAAAACTCTCCTGTTTAATATTAATATTAAATATTTTCAGTCATAGCAGGAAATATTCATTTATTAAATGACTTCTAACTGAAGTTCACAAATTTACTTGTGCAAATGTAAGATACACAGTGAAAGAATAATTCATTTGTACTGCTTGGGTGACACCTTTTTCCAGTTGGATGAACTGATGCTAGCCCACTGGGCCATTGAGAAATGACTTTGATAGATGGTTGCTGTCTGAGAAACCAGCATACTACAGATTAGTAGAAACCCAAAGAGAATCTCATTTACTTGATGGAGAGTTTGGTTCAATAAGATAATTTTTCTAATTAACCTGTGGAGCAGCAGTATAGCTGAGATGTTGAAGAAAACAAACAGCCTTAGTATTCATTTGTACATATTAGTATATGCTGTGTATGTTTATTTAAACTTCTTATGTGCTTGTCTTTGTTCTTCAGTTTTTAAAGCTAAAGTATGAGGTTAATTTTCATATGTTAGTGTTCCACTGTAACTGAGTAAAGTATGTAAATATATAGATTTGTAATGGAAGTACATGCGAGACAAAAACTAATTTAAAATTTTTTTCCCCAATGTAATAGCTTGTAAAACAGAGAGTTCCCCCTGCAATCCTAGCATATTTAGTTGATTTGAATGTCAAATAGAGGAAAATATTACTTCATATTTCTTCTTTAAAACCATATACATTTGTTCTTCCTTAAAACCAAATACATTTGTTCAAATCAATAGAAGTTGAACATACCGGCGATTTTACGAGCACCCAAGGAAAGAAAACCAAGTAAAAAAGAAGGAGGCACACAAAAGACATCTATTCTTCCTGCAGTGCTTTATAGGCAAGTAATGAAATTATGACAGATTGATATTGTATATTTTTAAGTTAATACTTTTTAGTAACAGGATGCTTCAAATATTTGAGAAAATTATGTCCATATCAGATTTTAAGTTAAATTTAAGCACCTTTGAAAGTAATTTTATTAATACCTTCTCAAAGATGCTTTCCAGGTTGAAAAAAATTTTTTTTTTCTTCTTTTAATGATGAGGTAAGTGACTTTTTGTATCATGGGAATGTATGTGGATAGGTTCTATGAAGATGTATAACTCTCTTTGAGATGTTAAAAAGTTAATAGGTGATTATTTTCTTAAATGATATAAGCAATTTACTAGAACAGTGAATAATTTTTTATTTAAATGAGTTTTTGGTTTTCCCATATGTCTTTAGGTAGTGATGGATATTACCTATATAGTCTGACTCTATTACCTTTGAATAGTAAGAGTTAATGAAGATAAGATTTAGATTTGAGTTTGTAGATGTTTTTCTCTCTGTGCTCAGTTGTAATAATTTTGTTTCCAGAAGTATTTTTATTCATTACTTTTATACTCAATGTTTTATAATGTTCACTGTTGTAATAATTTACATGGTCGAGACTTCTTTTCATGCTTGAATTGGGTAAGATCTTACTTTTTCTGTTGTAACTGAGTATATTGAATAAGGAAAGGTTAAAAAAAGTTGCACATAGGCAAATATATTTACATGTAATGTGTGTATGCCAATGAAAATGCGTGTTTCCTTACCTCTTCCTTTCTAAGAAATAGCAACAATAATAATGATATCAACCACTGTAATTTCCATTCTTTGTTGAAGACTCCCTCCATAGGTAATAGTAAGTCACTTACTTGGAATGTAGGAAAAGTCATCTGTCATTCTAGTGTAGAATGTAAAGACAAGCACATTCTTGTTCAGCTTTTCTAACCTTGACTCATTTGCAGTTATCAAACATATCATGATGCTTTGATTACAGTTCATTTTTGTTTCAGAATATATTTTAAGTGATTTTCCTTTTTTAGTCTGTAAGTTTTGAGACCAAGTGCTGCTGGTTGTGTGGATGTGCTTGTGTGTGTGTGTGTGTACTATTAAAGCATGAGAGTATTGAAAGTAACATTGTTGTTTCCATTTATGAATGACTCATACAGGATTTCAACAACTTTTTACATTCCCAGTATATAAATACACCCTGAATTTTTTGGTCATGGCAGTTGTTTTCTCAGGAATTAAGTTGTCTTTTATGCATAAGAAATATTAGATTCCATGCCAGACACAGTGGTGTGTGCTGGTAAGCGGCAGCCTAGGAAGCCGTGGGCTGGGACCAGGATCGTGGTTGGAGTTCCTCTCAGGGCAACGTAGGGAGCCCTAGTTCCAAAAAAATAGCTGGGTGTGGTGGCGCACCTGTAATCCCAGCTACCTGAGAAGCTGAGGCTGGGGATTGCTTGAGTCCGTGGTACCTCGGGTAATATGAGCCTCCAGTTTCACGGGCAAAAATAGTGAGACCTTAAAAAAAAAAAAAAGAGTAACTAGATTTCTTAAAAACAAGCAAATTCAAAATAATAGAACAAAAATAAAACCACCATTCTTTGCAATATTATCAATTAGTGTAAGATGCAGAATCTGATTGAAAAAAATTATTTGCATATGCACTTTATTTGGCTCTTGGAAATAAGACAATACTGAATTTTGTGAAATAACTTTGTAATTTAGAAAACTGAAAAATTCATCTGTTTAATGTGTTTTTCTAGAGAAAAATTGTACTAGTATTAAATGGACTTCAAGGGATAGTTAAAGATGATGTTGAGATAAAAACCTTTTATTATGCCTTTATCTGAAAGGTTTGACTCTAGTAATATCTAAATTTATACTAGATGCAAACTTTTTTGGCATTCTGAAATATCTTTAATGGTAATAGTTATTCACATTATAAAAAGACTTATTAATGAAAAGTATTTTAACAAAAATATTGTTAAACCAAGGTGCACATTAGAATTTAAAAATATGCTATAGATTAACTTTCACTATAATAGTTGCTATTCTAATCCTTTATTTGCTGCCTTTATTCAAAGTTGTGGAATTTGTAAGAAGAGCCATGATCAGCATCTTCTTTTACTGTGTGATACCTGTAAACTACATTACCATCTTGGCTGTCTAGACCCTCCTCTTACCAGGATGCCAAGAAAGACCAAAAACAGTTATTGGTAAGTACAGTGGAGGTCATTTAGATTTAGAACAAGTCTGTTGTTTGTTTAGCAGTATATGATAAAGGGTTATATAATACTGTTTTATAATAAAGTTTTGGGAACATTTTAAATTTAATTTTTATAAGTATTTTTATGAGTTTTGTTGAACTATGTGATAATGGTGAGCTTTGTATTTTAATTTGTATAACTTGATGGTATGATATGCATATAAGTTGTGAAATAATTGCAGTCAAAGTAATTAACATATACATCTCACATAGTTCCCATTTTCCTTTTTTATGGTGAGAATACTTAGGACATAAATATTTATTATAGTATTATATGAATAAAATTAACTTTTCTTTTTAGTAAATGAATTTTGATTCAGTTAAAGTTTTTGGTACTTAACCAGTGAATACTTTTTTTTTTTTTTTTTTTTTTTTTTTATTTTTTAATTTATTTATTTTTTTTTTTAAATTTACAACTTTTTATTTTATTTTTTTTTCATTTTTTTTATTTTATTTTATTTATTTATTTTTTTAATATTTTATTTTTATTTTTTTTTTACTTTGTTATACATATTTTTTTAAATTAATTAATTTATTTATTTTACCAGGATTCACCCCCCCCACCCTCCCTGACCATTCCCCAACCAGTGAATACTTAAGGCAGTATTCTTTCTGTTGTATTTGTGATTCTCTTTTGCTTTATTATAAGAATTTTTCAAATGGTTTATTATTTAAAAATTTATCAAAAACCTGACTTCCATTTTTAACATTTTATTTGTAAGTGTCAATGAAGGATTTGCTTCTAGTATGCTAATTATATTTAAGTTCAACCATTCTTTGCAATTTTAGTTTGACATCTGTTTCTGAATTATTTTTCATTAATATAGTCCTATTAAATCACTCCAAATGTTTGATAAAAACTTATGGTATCGGTGATGAGTTTTATCTTTCTTAAATTTTAGTCCAAGGGAAGGACAGATGTTCAACTTTCAATAAGCATTTCTAATAGGATGAACATGGGAAACTTTGGTGTGCATATGAATATTCTTTTTATACTAATTAACTGCATAATTTTAGAAAACAGTGAACCCTAGATTCTGAGATGCTCATGAAGGTATTTTCAGCATATTAAATATATTAAGCATGTTTTCTGACGTCATTATTTTATTTCCTAAATACGCTTTTTAAATTTTTATTAAAATAATTATATTCTTTTACTAATTTAGTAGCACAGCTTTTTCTTCCCTCATTCCTCTAGCACTGCTTTTTCATAGTGTTGTTTAACCAGTTCTCTTGACATAGTCAAACTGATATGCTCCCTTCAACTCCCTGTAGTGGAGTATATTTCTTTTGCTATTTATATGCTTTCAAAACCAAATTTTAAGAAGAAAATGTTAGACCATATTAGAATGCCAGCAGTGTTAGTTAGCATCTAAGTTGGAAGCTGGTTTGGTAGTTTGGAGAGGCAGTACACTCTATGTTTACTCCTTAAATGAGTTTGTAAACTTTTCAAATATTGCTTTGCCTGCTGATTTTAAGCATGTAGGAGTTTCTGGAAGAACTTCAGATGAAAGCAGATGACCTGGGGTTTCTTAATGAAAGCACTCCCAATGGAACTGAAACTACTCAAGATACTGTGCTTTGGTTGTAATGTTTTCAAGTAAAAATAGGAGCTAATATTGTAGCATAGTTGAGCCTTTAATATCTTTTTGATGGTCAAATTTCCTGTGGACTCGAAAATCAACTTTGCTTATGTTAGCATTAATTAATTGAATATATTAATTTTAGAGTAAGTTTTTGAGTTACTTTTTTCTTTAATGCATTTCAAATGTGGAAGGCAGTTTCTTTTTTGATTTTTAATACTTTTGATTTATTTTTCAAGTTACAGTAAAGATAATAAATACTAAAAAATATCATGTCTAAATGTATGCTCTCTAGTTTATTTAAATCTGTTGTATACATAGGGTACAAAAACTACATAAGGGTGTGGTACTACCCATCTTTGTCCTTTTCAGTTCTTTCTTTGATGACAACATCTTGGTAGCTTGAAATTGACTTGTAAAGAGTATCCTACAGTAAGGGTGAGCTAATGCTACAAATTACCATGTTTTCCTCCTTACAGAGCCAAGTATTAGATACTTTGTAGCTTTAGTCTCTTAACTTTGCCCAGTTTTTTTCTTCCTAAAAGGGTCTTATAAACTAGATCTGCATCTTGTGACTGGGTCCCAATCTTTTGACTTAAATTTCCAGTATACATTCACTGGTATGCATTCCTGAATGTCACCAGCTTCTACTTTTTCTGTCTTTGTATTGTGCAAGCCTGTGGTAATAGTACTTAGTATTATATCCCTCTATGTTTATTTTCAGCTAGAATTACTGTGTATCGCATTGCCTTTCTTCTTAGATACCATATTCCATGTGTTACACTGGAAGCACCTGCTATCCAGCTTTTTCTTTTAGACTCAGCACCTTAGCACTCCTTTTGTGAACTCCTAGATCTCTACTTCACTTTTTGTACTTCGCTTTTCTTGTATGTGGATGGTCAGTGTTTGCAGCATCATTTTGTTGAAAGGACTGTTCTTTTTCCATCGACTGGTCTTGGCATCCTTATGGAATGATTGAACCATAATGAGAGGGTATTTCTGGTTTCTTTTGTCAGTTTCTTTATTCATTATATCTTTTTGCCAGTACCACATTGTTTTGATTACCGCAGCTTTTTGTAGTAGGTTTTAAAATCAACAGGTATGAGTGAGTCTTCCAGTTTTTTTTTTTTTAATTTGTTTTATTTTAATGTTAATTTTCAAGATTGTTTCAGCTGCATGGGGTCACTTAAGTATTTTAGGATGGATTTTTCTTTTCTGTAAGAATCATTGACTTTTAATAAAGGTATATTGAATCTGTAGATTGCAATTTAGTATTATTGACATTTTATAGTATTAAATCTTCCATTGCAGAACAGGGAATGTGTTTGTATTTATGTCTAGTGCTTTCCAGCAGTGCTTTATAGCTTTCATTTTATAAGTCTTTTACAAATTTCTTGGTTAGTACCTAAGTATTTTATTCTTTATGATGCTATTGTACAGGGACTTGTTTTTGTAATTTCCTTTTTAAATTGTTTATTCTTAGTGTATGGAAATGCAGCTGATTTTTCAAATTGCTTTTGTATCTTGCTGCTTTGTTAAATTATTTATTATGGAGTCTTTTGGGTTTTCTATATAAAAGAACATACAATCTGTAAACAGATAATTTTACTTCTTCCTTTCCAACACATTTATTTGTTTACCTATTTGTCCTGACTAGAACTTCCAGTACTATGTTGAATAGAACTGATGAAAGTGGACATTGTTGTGTTGTTCCTTATCTTAAGAGGAAATGCTTTTAAGTCATCATTGAATATGATTTTTGTTCTGTTAGTTATTGTTATTATTATTATTATGTATGGCTTTTATTTTATTTCCTGTTGCTACCTACTCTGCATTCTTCCCATATTTCTTAAAATTTTAATAACTTCCTGTAAGTAAATTTATATTTTCTTTTTTATAAGCAATATGGGTCACCAACTCAGATGACTCTTTTTTTCCCCAGTTTCTTACTGTTGTTTTATATTTTTCTTAGTTTGTATAGTAAGCACAGTAATTAACTGAGATTAAAAAATATTACAGCTGTGACAAAGAGTAGAGTCCAGAGCAATGGATAATTGATTTTGAAATGTGAAAGCATATGTCTCTTAAGGAGAAGTCACAATTTCCAAAGAGAAAATACATTTTTAATTTTATATTGCTTTATTTAAACATGCAGCATTATTGTGTGTGTTCTTATGAAACTTACAGGGATAGATGTAATTGCTTTATATATTACATTTGCTGTTTTCTTTCTGTGGGAGTACATATGCTTTTATGTATAAAAAGTCATTGAATTCCTATAAGCCACATACACTTATGTATATTTTTGTATATTTACCTAATTAGGATATTTTAGTCATAGAAGAAACCATAGCTAATGCTGGAAGACAGTGGAAACTTATATTTTTTTTCTTCATGTAGGCAATGTTCAGAATGTGACCAGGCAGGGAGTAGTGACATGGAAGCAGACATGGCCATGGAAACGTTACCAGATGGGACCAAACGATCAAGGAGGCAGATTAAGGAACCAGTGAAATTTGTTCCACAGGATATGCCACCAGAACCTAAGAAGATTCCAATTAGAAACACGGTAATTTATTGTTCATTTACTATAATCATCACAAAATTCTGAAACCAAAATTTTAAAGGTGAGAAAGACAAAAGGATGTACATTCACTCAGGACCAAAGAAGGGAAATGTATATTGTTACTGGTTATTCTTAAGGGTTTATTATTTTACGTTATGCGATATCCTATACATGCCCGACAGTTTGTAGTTTATACATTCAAGTCAAAACATACATTTATAATGAACACTCATTTTAACCACCAGCCTGCTTCAAAAATATAACATTCCCAAAGCTTTTGAAG
Organism: Uropsilus gracilis; assembly: GCA_004024945.1. NCBI lineage: Eukaryota > Metazoa > Chordata > Mammalia > Eulipotyphla > Talpidae > Uropsilus > Uropsilus gracilis. Next base: position 9,052 of record PVHY01003164.1, on the reverse strand, counting down.
AGCTCTGTGAATTACTGAGTAATAACATCTTCATTTATTTCACCAGAGATCACCTCTTTTCTCAATGTTTCATGTCTCATTCTCTTTTTTATAACTGCATTTCAGATGTTTTCTGTTTCTAAAGAATAGTTTTGTAGGTTTTGAATTTTGTATAATACAGTCAGACCTTTTCCTTCTGTTGTCTAATACTTTGACAAACATTGTGTTGAGTTGATTCATGCTTGCAGATCTGTGTAGATGTAGTTCATTTATATTCTCTGATGTGTAGAGTTTTATTGAAAGAATAGGTTATTTTAGTGTTTGTCCTGTAGGTCAGCATTATATTGTTTGTTTTTTTGTTTTATAAACAGTTATTTTAAATATTCTTGTAAATATCTCCAGCAGCATGATGAGAAGAAGTTAAGGTACGCATACGGATTTGTTTAATTATGAAATGTGCACCATAAGTTTTGCTAGATAATTCCAATGTTTTCTAAACCAGTTTACACTCAGAACAGCAATAGATGATTTCCTCTTGCTCCTAAACATGCTTTGTCAACTATTTTAAATATTTTACAGTATGGTGTATGCTACTTCTGTCATTTATTTTTTATTACTATCAATAATAAAATCACTTTGAACAATTCTGTATTTTTGATCAGTTGTATTTCTCTTCTAAGAGTTGTATATGCAAGTATTTTGTCAGTTTTTCAGTATTTTTTCTCATGGAACATTCTTTGAGATCTTCTAGAAAGTAGGTTTTTGCCTGAAGCAGGTATGTGCCCATAGTTCATTATTATTTAAAGGAACTATATACTACGTCCCCCTAGTTGTTTGTCTGCTACATTCCAGTTGTTTGTTCCAGCTACATTATAAGGAATCTTTTAACTTATCTAGATTTGTGACAGGGAACTCTGCCAACATAAAACCATTTTAAATAAAGGTATGTTGTGTTTGTCTTAGACTACATGACCGTTGTGAATATCTGCATCAAACCCATGGGACTGGCTTGCAGTTTGAATTCTTAGGGGCGACATTTTTTTCCTCCCTTTTTTGCTTTCTTACCTTGAGCCAGGCAGGTACTTATCAAAAATATTTCACCCTTTAAGCAAGATACAAAGTTAGTATTAGAGTTAGCTGTCATCTTTTGTTTTGTTTCAGTTCCAGTTAATTAATTAATTAATTAGTTAGTTAATTAATTAATTAATTAACTTATTCATTCATTCATTCATTCATTTATTTTTTGAGACTAGGTCTCGCTATTTTTGCCCATGGAACCATAGGCTCTCGTTGCCTGGAGTACCACGGACTCAAGCAATTCCCAGCCTCAGCTTCCCAGGTATTTGGGATTACAGGTGCACGCCACCACGCCCAGCTATTTTTTTGGAACTAGGTCTCACTATGGGCCCCAGGCGGGACTCGAACCGCGATCCCTAAGCCCCGGCCGCTTCATAGGCTGAAGCTTACAAGCACGAGCCACCGTGCCCGGCCTTCAGTTCCTTTTTAATACTTTTTCAAAAGCTGTTTTTATAGTAACCATCTATGCTGTAATCATATAGCAAATCTTATTTAAAATAAGTCAGTAGATTATTTCATTCAGTTTTGATTTCAGAATCATTTGGGATTGATGAGGCAAATATGGAAATTGCTATCCCTTAAATGATTGAAATAATTAATTTGAAATACTTTACATTGGTTTAATTGAAATAGTTTTATGTGCATTTTAATTGTAATTTAAAAGCCTACTTGTTTCTCTTTGCATTTTCTGTAGTGTTTGATGCTAATATCTACAGTCATTGTAAGATCTTTGAGAAAAGCTTTTATTACTCTTTATGTCTTTGTAAAGATTTTCCTCTGATGAAACATTTTCTTCTATTTTTTGTTTAAAGAAATCCTTGGGACAGTATTACCATTTTTAACTTTGAATTCATCATGTTGAAGAGAGTTTTGCATATATTTATGTGCCCCTCATTCAGTATGACTTTATTTTATTTTATTTTTTTGAGACTAGATCTCACTATTTTTGCCCATTGAACTGCAGATTCATGTTGCCCAGGGTACCACAGACTCCAGCAGTCCCCAGCCTCAGCTTCCCAAGTAGCAGGGATTACAGGCACATGCCACCACGCCCAGCTGTTTTTTGGGACTCGGGTTTGCTATGTTGCCCTGAGTGGGACTCGAACCGCGATCCCCAGCCCCAGCTGCTTCATAGGCTGAAGCTTACAGGCATGCATGCCCGGCTCTCAGTATTACTTTAGATAAAAGAGAATTCTTTAATAACTTCAAGGACCCTTCCTTGTTTTGTAATTTGCTTATCTGCTTTTACTAGATAAAATAGTACACTTTTAACTTTTCTAATTTAGCCCAATTCCTTTCATCTTATTCTTCATCTCCGATTTTCTTGTCAAAAGTTTTAGCCTTCTTGTATGCAGTGGTCAGTAAAAGAAAGAATTCCATGACTAGTAATTTTAGTAAATGTGTTGTAGCTTTTTTCTCACTTTGGGAAAATCATTTACATGTTGAAGTGCTCAGAAATGCTATTGTTTTTTAAAAACAGTATACTGTTTCCTCTTTACTGACTTATTAAAGAGCAGGATTTTTTATGTCACATTTTTAATTGTAGTGTAGAGTTCTAGCTTTGGAAATGGAGCTCTAGGAGCCATAGATTGCCTACAGAAGATTCATCTTGAGTGTTTTTTAGGAGGTAGACTTTGGGCCAATCTTAGAATGAATGAATTTGAATTATGAGGTTATACTAAACAGATTTCTTAGGTTCTGTTCTTAAGTAGACTAAAGCTTGAAAATTACTAGATAGCATTTATGATGATTATGATTATTTGTTTTCCTCCCTTTTCTTTACTTCCATCAGTCCATATAGCAATTTAGAAAACCTTTGATATATGTGTTTAACTGGTTAGTTACTTATGTGAGAAACCTAAGAAAGAAATATGTAGGGATCAATCATTTTGATCATTATCTTACCATTTAGTTTATGTTTTTGTTGTTACCTTAATTTTTCATTTATAATTTTTGTTTTGGAGTTGAATTAAAATTTTGAATGATTAAATGGTATAGGTATAGTTAAGATGAGGCAGTCTATTTTCTTTTCTTAGTACACTGTTAATTATTAGAATCTAGGCATATAACTTTCCATTAATTTATGTAACTAAGTACCATTCACAGTAAATAATTGAGCTGTAGCTCCCTTTCATTTTCCTTGAATCCTTCTACTTATATTTTTTATTTTATAACATATGTTGCATTTGGCATGATCTGTCTATGAGCTTTTTATTTTTAATTCCCCTGTTATTGATTAAGGTATAGTTTATTTCATAATGGTAATTATTTCAAAATTTTGAAGAAAATTTTATCCTCTTAACACAGGGATTCATGACCTTCAACTTGCTGGTAAAATAATCTCTCAAACTGTTAGAACACTCATTCTTTAACCTTTTTTATTAAATTTATTATGTTCCCATAAGAAGAAAAGCTACAAAAACCAGTTTGCATTCCCACCAGCAGTGTAAAAGTGTCGCTTTTTCTTCATATCCTCACCAGCATATTCATTCTTTCTTTTGCACCACTCTCCTTTTCTTTTTGGGTTCATTTACTTCTGAGTCTTTGAGAGTACTAATTTGTTCTTCCACTTCTTCTACTTGTTTTTTTTTTTTTTTTGGTAGCTTTTTTTTAGCCCCTTCATTGATCTGTTAGTATATGCAAGATTATTTTTAAAGTTTCCTTTTCATTTCTCAGTTCACTGATTGTATTTTGCATATCATTCTTTCACTTTTCTGCCCTTTCTCTTAAATTTTTCAGTATTTTCATTGTGGTGGTTCTGAGTTTATTTTCAGTCAGGTCAAAATTGTCTTCTGCAAAAGAAAAAGCTAGTGGACCAAGCATTGACCAGTGACTTGCAGTGCAAGGATTTGAAGTGACCAGAGGTTGTGAAAGGGGAGTGGGGGGAAATGGGGATTATGGTGAGGATATAGGGGTATAATACAGAAAGGAGGGCCATACCTAAGGAGAATAATAACCACACAAATATGACCAATGCTGTATGAAAAGTAGAAAAAGAAATAGTCTCCTATAGCCATGGTATTGATTTCAGTGGGCTGACTTTCTGTGGTGTATTATAGCTGAGAACATTAATTTGATCATTCATGATATTCCTTCTCCCAATGTTTGCTTTCAGGTTTGTTCTGTCCATGATGCTCCTATATCATTGATACTGGTGGGCATGATTTCTTGGAGGTATTACCAGGTCTTTGATCTATCTTTCTAGTACCTGGGTTGCTGTGGTTGGTGTGTAGGGGTAGTGGTACAGGTCTCTGCCACTCCCTCCTCTGCTCCTGTCAGCTAGACCCTTGCTGTTGGGAGGCAGGGTTTCTGATCACTTCTATCTGGTTATTTTGGGCCACTAGAATTGAAGAGTGGAAGTTCCCACGGTTTCCACGTGGGCTTGTGACTGCTGGGTGGCTGATGCTGGTGAGTGGGGTTTCCACTTTAATGCTGTGGCCAAAGCTCCCACCAAGGCACCCTTCTGCTGTGGCAAGTGCTGATCCAACCTATGATTTGTGCCAGTTCCTGTCTATCTAATTCCACTATGTGGAGTGGAGTAGTCTGGGGTTCTGTGTAGTAGGCTGCCCTGATAGGCACAGGTAGGAATCAGTATGCTGTGAGGTGTACCTGCTGGCTGACTGGAGAGAACTTCTGTGTTCAGTTGTTAGGTCTGTTTAGGTTGTGGCTCTCATCGTGGAGCCTTTGGGAGAATGGGCTGCTCTTCCCAAGGTCAATTTGTTTTGAAGTAGCTCCAGGAGAGGTGAGAAAAGGAAAATAAGGGGGGAAAAATAAAATAGAAAAATATAAAGGGGGAGGGGACGGAAAGACGATAAAAAAATGGAACATGAGAAAAGGAGATGAAGAAAAAAGGGGAGAAAAAATATGAAAATAGATAAGAAAGACATGGAGGAAGAAAAACAACCCAAAAGAAACTAAACAAAAATAAGGAAAGTGGGAGTGGGGGTGGGGTGGGGGGTTTCTGTGTCTTAAGTAGTGCTATTCTGTATGAGGGGAATAGCACCTGCTGGGTGTTAAGTACTTTGACTGAACTTTCTCATTCTCATGGAAAGTGTCCAGGTGGTAGAAGGGCTTCCACTGCTGATCAAATTTCCCTTCCCAGCTAAGCCTTTCAATATCCTTCAGGAAGTGGGTGTAGGGTAGGGATTTTCCCCATCCTGGGACCCACTGAAAGCACTGGCCTGGGGCTTCTCACTCTTGAGCAGCTGCCATGGTGGCATGTAATTTCAGTCCCCTGAGTCCTCCCAGCAACCATGGTGTCCCCAATTGGAGTTAGCTGGTGTCAGGTCAGAGGCAATCAATGTTGTTGATGATGACTGATGATTGATGATGATGATTGATGATGAGGATGATGATGAGGAGGAGGAGGAAGAGGATGATGTATGATGATGGATGATGATGTCCCCATTCTTAGATGGGTGTGGGTGCCTTCTCCAGAAGTGTGCAAATGACTGATAAGGTTGCTGACTCCGTAGAAGATGCCACTCTCCGAACAGTCCAAGTTTTGGACCTTTGTTGTACTCCAGTTTTACCACTGCTTTGTTTTGTTTTGTTTTTTTTTTTCCCCAGGAGTTTGTACCTGAAAAAAAGTCTCTTCTTTTTTAAAGCCATTTCTAGGAGAGTGATTGGTTTCCGGCTCTCTATCCTGCTGTGTTGTGGATATGTCTGTCTTTATCACTTTTGAAGGACTGTATGTGAAGTTGTGCTAGACATGGGGAAAATTGCAAAATGATAAGGGCTCACATAGTTCTGATCCCATTTTGAATAAATAGTTTTTCTTACTCCCCACTATTATTTTCTAACTTTTTATACTTTACATCTTTATGTTTAAAATAAACTTAATTGTGGTAGTAGGGAGTAGTAGGACAGGAAGGGATTCATAGGTTGGGCTATGCATAAGTTTTCATATGTTGCTACTATTTAACTACTACTTATAATGGTAATATATCTACCTATTTTGTTACAGTAGATCCCCATTTTGTGATCCTAATCTGTTCAATAGACTTGACTATATGGCAAAAATTCTGTAATGTGAGCCCAGTAATGCATTGATATGAAGTAATATGATCTGAGATGGCATAATTTGAAAATTTTGGTACATGACTAAGTTTATGAGATGTAATTTATATGCTCAAAACAACAAGAGTATTAGATTTCATTTTTATTGACATTAAAATTAAAAAGTAACTTAAATTGGAATATACTATTTCAGAATCACTCAGAATTTGCTAGTGGAATGGGTTTGGAAAAAAACAAATTTTTATATCATTTCACTGATGTACATCATTGTGCTTTTTTAGATTATTTCAAATTAGTTGAAATTTTCTTTTAACTGTCCTCTTTGATCCATGGTTACACTTTTTTTTTTTTTTTTTTTTTGAGACTAGGTCTCGCTATTTTTGCCTGTGGAACCGCAGGCTCTCATTGCCCAGGGTACCACAGACTCAAGCAATCCCCAGCCTCAGCTTCCCAGGTAGCTGGGATTATAGGTGCGCACCACTACACCGAGCTGTTTTTTTGGAACTAGGTCTCGCTACGTGCCCCAGGCGGGACTCGAACTGTGATCCCTAGCCTTGGCCGCTTCATAGGCTGAAGCTTACAGGCACGAGCCACCGTGTCTGGCGTCCATGATTACACTTTAGCACACTATTTTTATGAAATGCAATAGTAACCATCTGCCTGAGAGGGCAGAGAAAATAGAAAAGAATATTTTATATATATATATAGTACATATACATATATACATATATATCAGTATCTATTAAAGTACATATACCTCTCTCTCTATATATATATATATAAAGTACATATACCTCTCTCTCTCTCTCTCTATATATATATATAGAGAGAGAGAGAGAGAGAGGTATATGTACTTTATATATATATATATATATATATAGAGAGAGAGAGAGAGAGAGAGAGAGAGAGGTATATGTACTTTACCAAAGAATACTATGGATTCATGTGACAAGACTGTCAAACTAATAAAAATGCCTAATTGGCTCAGTTAATCAGTTTTTCTAATGCCCTTTTCACATGGATTAAAAGAAAAGAAACATTTAGTAACATGAAATCAATAGGTATATTAGCATGATATGTATATGTGGGCAGGCAGTTTATGTTTATTTTGTTGCTTTTCTGTGTTGGTTTGCTTTTTTTTTTCCCCTCTGATTGTGAATAGTTGAAACCTACTCTGGGAATATATACAAATGTATATATTTTTATTTTGAGAATAGAGATAGAGAAGTATATAGTGATTTTCTATTTTTTTTTTCCTTCCCTAACTTGTCATTCCAAGTCTACTACTTGGCTATTTCATCTCAGCTTTTTTTAATGAAGCAGCAAATACCTTTCTTATTTGTTCACTTAGTTTGGTCACTGTTAAGAGAGAAGCAGCTCCACTCAGTCTTTGAACTCTAATGCCTGTTTTGTGCAGAGTAAGGCTGCTATTAGAAGAAAAGCATCCACTTTCCCTGACAGGCAGTTTCCATTTTATCATGGTCAGAAAATGCAGTGGGGAATAGAGCACTTCAGCAAGCCCTACTATATTTTTATTATTTGGATACTAAAGAAAGTCATTTTTCATTTCATTCTATGCTGGTTCCTTAATAAGAATTTATAGAAATCTAAATGAATACAGCATATTTTGAGATAGTAGACTTAGTAAGATACAGATGCTTTTTAAGGTGAGTGATCCTTGTATTGCATTTTCCCCTAAATTTTTTTCAAACCAAGGATGATTAAAAAAAAAAGCCATAAAATTGCTCAAAAAATTATTAATGATTTATGTTTAAAATAATGTATGTATTAAAAGGACTCTTTCTAAATGTAAGAGTAAAATTATTTTCAGAAAATACCCTTCCTTTTATGTCTTTCTCTTGTCTTATTGCCCTAGCTAGGACTTCCAGAACTATGTTGAAAAGGAGTGGAGAGAGTGGGCATCCTTGCCTGGTTCCGGACCTTAATTGGAATGGTTTCAGTTTTTCCCCATTGAGGACGATATTTGCTGTGGGTCTGTCGTATATAGCTTTTATTATGTTAGGTATGTTCCTTTTATACCAGTTTTTTCCAGGGCTTTCATCATGAAAGGATGCTGAACTTTATCGAATGCTTTTTCTGCATCTATTGATATGATCATATGATTTTTGTTCTTCTCTTTGTTGATGTGGATTATGTTGATTGATTTTCGAATGTTGAACCATCCCTGTGCCCCTGGGATGAATCCCACTTGGTCATGATGGATGATCCTTTTTATGCAGTTTTGGATTCGTTTTGCCAGGATTTTGTTTAGAATTTTTGCATCTGTGTTCATTAGGGAGATTGGTCTGTAGTTCTCTTTCTTTGCACTGTCTTTATTTGGTTTTGGAATTATTGTAATATTTGCTTCATAGAAGGTATTTGGTAGCTTTCCTTCTTTCTCAATTTTTTGAAAGAGTTTTAATAGTACCAGTGTTAGTTCCTCTTTGAATGTTTGGTAGAACTCATTTGTAAAAGCATCAGGACCTGGGCTCTTGTTTTTAGGGAGAGTTTTGATAACTGCCTTAATTTCACTGCTTGTGATTGACCTGTTTAAGTTTTCTATTTCTTCTTTGTTCAATTTTGGATGACTGTATTGTTCTTGGAATTTGTCCATCTCTTCTAGGTTGCTGTATTTGCTTGCATATAGATGTTCGTAGTAGTCTCTAATTATCTTTTGGATTTCTGTTGGGTCTGTTGTAATATCTCCGTTTTTGTTTATGATCCTGTTTATTTGAGTTTTCTCTCTTCTTTTCTTTGTAAGCCTTGCTAGGGGTTTGTCAATTTTATTTATTTTTTCGAAGAACCAGCTTTTGGTTTTGTTTATCTACTCGATGGTCTTTTTGGTTTCTATTTCATTAATCTCCGCTTTTATTTTTGTTATTTCTTGTCTTCTGCTGGGTTTTGGGTTTTTTTTTTTTTTTTTTTTTTTTTTTTTTTTTTTTTTTTTTTTTTTTTTTTTTTTTTTTTTTTTTTTTTT